>PVHP010018642.1:0-32848 GCA_004024765.1 Zapus hudsonius
TCTCTCTCTCTCTCTGCTTGAAAATGAATAAAATATTTTTTAAAAAAAAAACAACTTTTGTTGCGGCAAGCTCCCCGACCAGCGAGGAAGAACAACCACCACTAGAGGATTCTTCTCAAATCACACTTTATTGGAGAGCCTTTTGATTGAAGGGAGAGCAGGAAGCAAGGGGCCCAGAGCACTACGAGTCAGTTGCTTATATAGGGAGCAGGGACACGGGTCACCCCATGATTGGCTGACGCCAGCTCACCATCACCAGGCGCCACGGGACTGGCTAGGGACCAATACATAATCCGAGCATGCGCAAAGCCAGAGGCAAGTCTCTCACCAAAGCATTGCCTAATATGGAGTTGTTTACCATTTAGCTGCAAGGAAGTGGGCGCCATCTTGTAATGGCAATCGACCTGGCTCCCTGCATTTTAACACCTAGCCGGTCATGGTGGCACACGCCTTTAGTCACAGCACTTGGGAGGCAGACGTAGGAGGATCACCATGAGTTCAAGGCCACCCTGAGACTACATAGTGAATTCCAGGTCAGCCTGGGCTAGAGTGAGACCCTACCTAAAACAAACAAAAAAACTTTTAACACCTAGGGACTTGAGAAATGGCTCAGTGGTTAAGGGACCATAATAAATGCATAGCCTGGGGCTGGAGAGATGGCTCAGCGGATAAGGCACTTGCCTCTGGTGCCTAAGGCCCTGGGTTCAATTCCCCAGGACCCACATAAGCCAGACCCACAAGGTGGTGGCCCTGGTGTTCTCTCTGTCTCTGTCTCTCTCTCTCTCTGTATCTCTCTGCTTAAAAAATAAATAAATAAAATAAAATAAAAAGAAGAAATAGCTTCACTTCAGCTAAAATAAATAAATAAATAAATAAATAAATAAATAAATGCATAGCCTGAGGACCCAGGTTCAATTCCCTAGTACCCATGTAAAGGCAGATGCATAAGGTATCGATGTGTCTGGAGTCCATTTGCAGTGGCAGAGGCCCTAGTGTGGCATTTTCTCTCACTTGGCTTTCTCTCTCTCTCTCAAATAAATTAATAAAATATTTTTTAAAAATTTTAATACCCAAAGAGAATCAGAAAACTCTCAATTTAAATAAAGACTTAGAAAATCTTCTAAACTAGAATTTGAGAAATGATTTGAGGAATTATGACAACTGAATTGCTCATAACAGAATCCAAGAACTACATTTATAGAGGTGACAGGTTTGTACAACCAACCTACAAAAAATTTCTGAATTTAATGACTAGCAGAAGATGTCTATCCATATAGTTCACTTGTTACTCTTCCTTGGAAATCAGATGGTTTTTTAAAACTCTTTTGTTTCATAATAAATATAAAAATATGTAAAAAAAATTTTAGGTCAGGCATGGTAGAGGCACATGCCTAGAATCCCAGCCCTAGGGAGGTAGAGTTATAGAAGTAGGAGGGTCTTGAGTAGTTTAACTTCAGCTTGATCTACATGAGACCCTACCCCAAAAATGAATGAATACATAATACATAACCAACCACTGCTACTTGTATGACTGTTCAAATAATAATGAAAACAACTACAGTCAAGTGGCATATGCCTGTAACCCCAGCACTCTGGAGGCTGAGGTAGGAGGATCGTGGGTTTGAGGTCATCTGGGGTTACAAAGGAAAACTGTCTCCAAAAAGAAGGAAGGAAGGAAAGAAAAGAGGAAGGAGGTAGGAAGGAAGGGAGATCAATATTTTATCTGACACTTAACTCCTAAAATGATAGTTTATTTAAAGTGTAACATAGTTTTATAGAACAGCTGAATCTCAAGCCACAATTTAGTAATACTAAAAAGAAGAAAAAAAAGGTTAGGTCTATGGTTAGCAGTACGCCTAGGCAACCTCTAACTACCATCTACAAAATAGCTAAGCTCCAACCTTCACTTCAGAGCCTTACCACCAACTCCTTGGGCTGGCAAAAACTGTGATAGGAGCCGGGCGTGGTGGCGCACGCCTTTAATCCCAGCACTCGGGAGGCAGAGGTAGGAGGATCACCGTGAGTTCGAGGCCACCCTGAGACTACAGAGTGAATTCCACGTCAGTCACAAAAAAAAAAAAAAAAAAAAAAACTGTGATAGGAGAGAAGGGACCCCACCTTTCAGGACAACACATTCTCTTCAACCTGAAATTACCAACCGTATTAGGAGCTTTTGGTTTTCAGTAAGGACAAGTCACTTATTTCACAAGAAAACAAACTAGTGGGTTTACAGAAAGGTCCAGCCCAGCTTACCTCTCAGAAGTTTTATGTACCCACAGACAGCGTCTCAATGTCTATCCCAGACCGAGAAGCAGTTCCACCGGAGCTGGTTCCCCTCTAGAGCCCCACCCCAGCACCAGATAAGTAGAACTCACGCTGTAGTTCCAGGCTGGCCTCGAACTCACATCTATCCTACCTCTGCCTCCCCAAGTGCTGGAATTAAAGGCACGCGACACCACGCCCGTACTACACTATCTCATAGCCCTTGCCATTAATTTCTGTTATCTGATGACTAATATTGGCCCTAAAATTAACAAATTATACTCTTAACAAAGAAAATCACACTATGCAAATTAGTTGGGAGGCTAAAAAGAAACAGGAGCCCTGAAACAGCCCTCAGCACCTGCTTCTTGCCCTCAGCTCAGCTCACACAGGGGAGAGGGATTATTAGGAAAAAAATGGAGATGGAAAAGCAAAGTTTGTGCCATGTTCTCATGCAGAAGATGCAGACTATGTTCTTCAAAAGCATTCGTTAAAGCTTAGCCTTCTGCCGCTATTGTTTAGAATTAATTTTAATCAGTTTTATAGGCCAAAATGAGAAGCCCACAGGGCCACTTCTCTCCACTGACTGCCATCACTTGTGTGGGATTGAGGAAAGAAGAGAGGCCCGGGGGAGGGAGAGAATGTCCTCTGGGGCTCGCACAGTGCAGTGAGTCTCCTATGGCTTCTCCTTCTCCTCCTTCGCTTCCTGGCTTCCTCCCAAGAAAGCCTTGTCCTTGTGCCCCAATTCACAAACTAGCACAGTGGACACAAACTAAAACCGCCAAAATGACATCACCTTGGCTAATCCACACGGGCCAATGAGAACACACTGAATTTCTCTCTCTCTCTTTTTTTTTTTTTTCATATAGTCATGCCTGGCTCCTACCTTGAGGTCTACCTCAGTTACAGGACTACAGTAGGAGAAAAGGCCCCTGAAACTTCCAGACTGTAAGAGAGAATACCAAACAAGAGAAAGCTGGAAAAACAACCCCTATTCCTATAATATGAACATTCTAAAGAAAGATAACAAAAACTCTTAGACATGAGCTACAGTAAGACATTGTCCAGACTAAGCCCACTCATGGCACATGCAGAGTGATTTCACACAACCCAACCCAGCTCAGACTAAGAAATGAACATTAGAGTCACCACCCACAAAAAGTGAGACCAAACTTAAAATCTAATGGTTTGCCTAGGCCCAGGGTTCTATCACCTGCACCATCAAAACAAAACAAGCTGGTATGGAGGTAGGAAAATCAACATGAGTTCGAAGCCACCCTGAGACTACATAGTGAATTCCAGGTCAGCCTGGGCTAGACTGAGACCCTACCTCAAAAAACCAAACCAAAACAAAACAGGGGCTGGTGAGCTGTCTCAGCAGTTAAAGGCACTTACTTGCAAAGCCTGATAACCCACATTCAATTCCCCAATACCCACGTAAAGCCAGATGAACAAAATGCACATGTGTCTGGAGTTTGTTTGCAATGACAAGAGGCCCTAGCATGCCTATTGTCACTCATATTTTTTGTCTCTCTCTCATAAATGAAAATATTTTTTTAAAAGACAAGCAAAAAAATGCTGAAACATGAAAAAAATGTAAAGCATCAATCATCATTGTGCACTCAAACTGTTACCCTTTAATCTTTTAAACTTCATTATATCACATCCTCTTTTTAAGATCTTTATTAAAAAGAGAACAGACACACCAGAGCCTTCTGCCACTGCAAGTGGATTGCAGATACATATTCCACTTTGTGCATCTGGCTTTATGTGGATGCAGGAAAATCAAATCCAGGCCATCAGGCTTTGCAAGCAAGTGCTTTTAACCACTGAGCCATTGCTCCAGCCCGCACGTTCCTCTTTTTTATAGAGATTAACTTCCAAATTAGAGAAAAGAAAATAAAAAGAAAACTGAATAGAAAGAGATTTATTCCTTGAAGGAGGATGGGGAGGGCATCTAATCACTCAGTCTCCATTTGAAAGTAAAACCACCGGGTATAGAGAGAATTACACATGGACTGGCAGAATGCACACTTGCCCTCCACAGTGACCGATGTTTGCCATTACAGAGACTCTTCCGAGTCACCTTTCTAGAAAACAAACTAGGACAGGCATGGTGTCACATACCAGTAACCCCTGCATTCAGGAGGCTGGGCAGGAGAAAGGTCAGATTGGTTTGCACAGTGAGAACCCCTGTCTCAGAGTAAGAGAGAAGGAAAGGGAGAGAAGGGGAGAGGAAGAAGATGAAGGAGAGATATACAAGCTCCTGCTAAGCAAGGGAAGGACATTCTCTCAGCAACATAAAGGAAAAAAGAGGATCTGATCTGTTTTTTTTTTTGGGGGGGGGCAAACTTTGAATGAATTTTCCTGTGCACACTACTCTACCCTCCTTCCAGGTGGAACAAGTCTACCTATTTCTGAGCCTTTTGAATTTTCATGTAGTACAAATTCCCTTGCTCCCCAAATACCATGAAAGATTTAGCTTTCCCAGGTGGACTAAGGCTGTGACCAAAGTTCTGGTGCTGTCATGGCTCTGCAGGTCTAGCCTGTCAGCCTGTCCTCAGTTACAGCTTTCCCTTTTCAAGTTTCTCACTAAGGTTCCAAAAAGAGCACAGGCTGTTAGGTATGTTCACTCTCCCATGTCATCCCTCAAGCTTCAGAACCAATGTTATATCTATCCACTTTTTTGCTATCTGAAATGCTCCTTGTTGGCAGGAAACAAACTCAAAAATACATGCTGCAACTTAGTAATCTTGAGCAAATGATGATATCATCTCTCAGGACCTCTACTTCCACATCCACAATAAGAGTAAAAACAGAGGGCTGGAGAGATGGCTCAGTAGTTAAAGCATTGTTCGATTCCCCAGTACCCATATAAAGCCAGATGCACAAGATAGCGCATGTGTCTGGAATTCATTTGCAGTGGCTGCAGGCCCTGGTATACCCATTGTCTCTCTGTATCTGCCTCTTTCTCTCACTCTCTCAAATAAATGAATAAACAAACAAACAATTTTTTAAAAATAAAAACAGATTCCTGGACTGCAGAGATGGGTCAGAGGTTAGAGGTACTGCTTGCAAAAGCCTGCTGGCCTGAGTTCAAGACCCTACCTCAATAAAAAACAAAGAAACGGGGAGTGGGGAGATAGCAGTTAAAGGTGCTCATTGCAAAGTCTGTCTGCCAGGGTTCAATTCTCCAGTGCCCACATAAAGCCACATGCACAAAGGGGCATGTGCATCTGGTGGGGTTCGTCTGCCACGTCAAGAGGCTCTGGTGCCCCTATTTTCCCTTTCACTTCCTTCTCCTCCCTCTCTCTCTCTCTCTCTCTCTCTCTCTCTCTCTCTCTCTCTCCCTCTCCTTGCAAATAAATACATAATTTTTGAAAGAAAGAATAGGGGTGCTTTTTTAGTCCTGAAATGCCAGCTAGCTCAGTCAGTAGAGCATGAGAGTCTTAAAAAAGAATAGAGACTATGTGCCTTCTAGGTCTAGAAACATCACCCCCTTGGCAGAAGTACAAAAGGTTTTCTTTATGCATTTTTATTTGTATATGTCTCGCTCTCTCTCAAATCATATCATAAAAATACTATTTTAGGGGCTGGAGACATTGCTCAGTGGTTAAGGCGCTTGTCTGCAAAGCACAATGAGCTGGGTTTGATTCCGCAGTACCCACGTAAAGCCAGATACACAAAGTAGCACATACATCTGGAGTTTGTTTGTCGCTGCTGGAGACCCTGGCACGCCCATCTCTCTGTCTCTCTTCTCTCTTTTTTTTTTTTCTCTATGCTTGCAAATAAAAATAAAAATATTTTTAAAAAACTACAAATCTTAAAACTTGTCACAATTTATAATAAAAATAATGTTGAAGTTCACTTTTTACTATATCTAATAACTTAGGTTAGGTACTTAGGTTTCCTTTTCTTTTTTTCTTTTTCCTTTATTTTATTTGTTGTTGTTATTGTTTTGGTTTGGTTTGGACTGGGAATTCACTATGTAGTCTCAGGCTGGCCTCCAACTCAGAGCAATCCTCTACCTCTGCTTCTGAGTGCTAGAATTAAAAGCATGTGCCACCACGCCTGGCTCTCCTATTCTTGATGAAATGGTGGCTACACAAATAAGCAGTTCTAGTTACACAGCAGAGGTAGGCCCAACCTTAGAAAAAACAATAACTTTAGAGTTCATTAAAATATGCTTAACTTATACAATAAGCAGTCCATACATACAGATGTAGTCACAACAAAAGTCTTGCCAGGTGTGGTGGCCTACACCTTAAATCTCAGCACTCAGGAAGGTCAGCCTGGGTTAGAGCAA
This sequence comes from Zapus hudsonius, assembly GCA_004024765.1. Classification (NCBI taxonomy): domain Eukaryota; kingdom Metazoa; phylum Chordata; class Mammalia; order Rodentia; family Dipodidae; genus Zapus; species Zapus hudsonius. The sequence continues at coordinate 6,569 of PVHP010018642.1, forward strand.
GACTCTACCTCAAAAAACAAACAAACAAACAAACAAACTATCTTGCTACCTTTCTCCCATCACGGACTCCAACAGAACCCTCAGGGACTAATCTCCCAGGGGAGCCTTTGGCCACAGTTCAGCTGATGGCAGCCTCCAATCACACATTCCTTGTCCACATACTCTGCTCAGGAAGCCCCTACACTGATTTACCCCAAGCCAATGCTAGGCCATGACAAGTTAGGTCAGAGCAGTGGAGAGATCATCTAAGCTTTTAGGAGAGCCTGGATTCTGCTGGTGTGCACAGTCCAGACAGAAAAGCAGCCCCCATGTCTCAACTACTACCATCTGCACAAGCACCATGGGCAGGCCACGCCAGTCACATATCACTTCAGCTTGATCTCTCACTTTAAGTTCTGCAGGTCCCATAAAGAAGAAAGAAACCACTGTGCCATTTTACAGACAAAGGACCAAGACTAAATCAGTCATGATTAGCAGTATGTATCACTTAGGACAATAAACTCAGCCCATCTAGCTCCTAGTAAAAGGACTCTTGGGCTGGAGAGATGGCTCAGAGGTTAAGGCACTTGCCTCCAGTGCCTAAGGCCCCAGGTTCAATTCCCCAGGACCCACACACATATGCCAGACCCACAAGGTGGTGGCCCTAGTGCTCTCTCTCTCTCTCTCTCTCTCTCTCTCTCTCTGCTTGAAAAATTAATAAATAAAATATTTTTAAAAAAGGACTCTTCAGCTACTCAGAATGTTCTATCTATCTATCTATCTATCTATCTATCTATCTATCTATCTATCTATCTACTGTTGGTTTTTTTCAAGGCAGGGTCTCACTCTAGCCTAAGTTGACCTGAAATTCACTATGTAGTCTCAGGGTGGCCTTGAACTCAAGATGATCCTCCTACCTCTGCCTCCTGAGTGCTGGGATTAAAGGCATGTGCCACCACGCCTGGTCAGAATGTTTATTTTACTTACTCTTTTCCACAGTGACAAACCCTAAAAAAATGTCAATGGAGAAGTAGTAAAAAAAAAAAAAATTTAAAAAGGGAGCTGGGCGTGGTAGTGCATGCCTTTAATCCCAGCAACTCGGGAGGCAGAGGTAGGAGGATTGCCCTGAGTTCAAGGCCACCCTGAGACTACATAGTGAGTTCCAGGTCAGCCTGGACTAGAGTGAGACCCTATCTCGAAAAACAAAATAAATAAATAAATAAATACATAAAATAAATAAAAAGAATGGAAATGAGCGATGTGTCACAGGATAAAGGGAATAAGAATGCCAGAGAAGGGAGGTCAGAAAACACTTTGAAGTCAAAAAGGATTTGATTTTCAGAGACTGGCATCTGAGTTTGCTATTGTTTCTGGAGCAGCTATGCAAACACAGTTAGAACCTATACTTTGATAGGTTGTACTTTGTATTTTGGGGAGCAGAAAAGCACAGAAGGGAAGGCAAATTAACAAGAAATACAAGAAGGGCTGCTCTGGGTCTAGAAACATGAGGGCCAGAGGAGTGAGGGATACATGGAAAAGACAGAAAGGAAAGGCCCAGACACTAGGAAAGTAAGAACCAAAGAGGTAGGGGGATTGCTGGGAGTTCAAGGCCAGCCTGAAACTACATAGTGATTTCCAGGTCAGCCTGGGCTACAGTAAGAAACTACCTCAAACCACCCCCCCCCCAAAAAAAAAAAAAAAAGAGAGAGGACTGAGCTGGAACAAGACAAGGAGAAAAAAAAGTCCAGGAGTTCAAGGGGACAGGATATACAAGGTAGCCAGAAGGGCACCCTGCGTAGAAGAATGGGGATAAGGGGCAGCTGGGCCTTCGAGCTAGAGACAACAGAGCAAGACCGTCCTCTCTCCTTCCTCAGACCTGCAGAAACAGCAGCAATGCACAGTTTATGTGACAAATGTCTGAAGACATGAGAACTTCACAATGTGATTGACACTGTGAAGTCCTATGGGAATGGGAAGCCAGATCCCTCCAGGAAGGGGAGGAGAAGCGGGCCTCCAACAGACAGGCGAAATCCAAGTTAAAGAAAAGTCAGAGGGCTGGAGAGATGGCTCAGCGGTTAAGGCACTTGCCTCCAGTGCCTAAGGTCCAGGGTTCAGTTCCCCAGGACCCACATAAACCAGACTCACAAGGTGGTGGCCCTGGTGCATTTTCTCTCTATCTCTCTGTTTGAAAATGAATAAATAGGGCTGGAGAGATGGCTCAGCGGGTAAGGCACTTGCCTCCAGTGCCTAAGGCCCTGGGTTCAATTCCCCAGGACCCACATAAGCTAGACCCACAAGGTGGTGGCCCAGGTGTGCTCTCTCTCTTTCTCTCTCTCTCTCTGCTTGAAAATGAATAAAATATTTTTTTAAAAAAAGAAAATGAATAAATAAAATATTAAAAAAAAAAGAAAAAGAAAAGTTAGAGTCCTCGGTCCTCTCCCCTCCTCCATACAGACAAGAGAATGTCTTTCCTTTCCCTGACAGAGGAGTGCAGACTTGTTTTCTAGAAGGGGAGACAGAGTGTCCCTAGATCAGGGGACACCAGAAACAGTTGAGGGCAAGAGCATCTTACTGAAAACCCAGGAGTCCAGGAAGGATGTCTTCCAGAGAAGCACTGTGTCCCTAAGTGACAGAGTAAGCTCCGAATGGTACAGACACGAGACTATGAAAATTGAAGCTGCAGCAAAGGAAATCTCTCGAAAGCTGTACTGTTGTCCTTTCAGTTAATGATCAGCTGTCTAAACCAGGGGCATCCGCAGTTCAGGGTGAGCCATTCAAAAACGGTACAACTGACAGATTACCTGGTGTGGATGGACATATGCAGCTACAAGGGGTGAGAGAAAAAGCAACGACTAATGCAAAAAGAACTGAGAAAAAAAGATTTAAGAGAAGAAAAAATAATCATCACACAACCTAGTTGCCAATAATATTTACATGGTAATATAAATACTGAAGAGCAACCTAACATTTAATCAAAATTATGCTAGCAACTACATGGAGATGAGGCGGCAGGGCAAGTATGGATGGGTGGCGGGTGGACGCAGGAAGCCAATGCAAAAGAGCTGGAAACAAGAGGAAACACTGCATGCAATGGGAAGGGATGAGGGCAAAGCCCAGAATAATCAAGTTCAAAAGCTGAAACAGGTGAACTCTGGGGAAAAGGAAACGGATGGAAGAGTAAGAATGCGATGGCTGGCTGTGGCCTTCTTGTTTGTTGGTTGGTTTGTTTTTCTGAGGTAGGGTCTCACTCTAGCCCAGGCTGACCTGGATGGAACTTACTCTCTAGTCTCAAGCTGGCCTCAAATTCATGGCCATCCTCCTACCTCAGCCTCCCAAATGCTGAGATTAAAGGCATGTGCCACCACACCCGTGCTCCACCCCCCTCGTCTTTAAAAGAAAGAAAGAAAGAAAGAAAGAAAGAAAGAAAGAAAGAAAGAAAGAAAGAAAGAAAGAAAGAAAGAAAGAAAGAAAGAAAGAAAGAAACAAAGAAACAAAGAAACAAAGAAACAAAGAAACAAAGAAAGAAACAAAGAAACAGGGTCTCACTATGTAACCCTGGCTGTCCTGGAATGCACCGAATAGACCAGGTGAGCCTTGAACTAGCAGAAATCTTCCTGCATCTGCCTCTTGAGTACTGGGATTATAGGCATGAACCATATGTTCAGCTGTCTTGAGGATATTTTTTTTTTTTTTTTTTTGGTTTTTCGAGGTAGGGTCTCGCTCTAGTCCAGGCTGACCTTGAATTCACTGTGTAGTCTCAGGGTGGCCTTGAACTCATGGCGATCCTCCTACCTCTGCCTCCCAAGTGCTGGGATTAAAGGCATGCGCCACCACACCCGGTTTGTCTTGAGGATCTTACAAAATCATTAGAAACTTTCAAGTATGTGTACACAAGGGTTTTGCTCATTTGTTTGTTTTGTGTGTGTGTGTGTGTGTGTGTGTGTGTGTGTGTTTGAGGTAGGGTCTCACTTTAGCCCAGGTTGATTTGGAGGCTAGTGCCTTAACCGCTGAGCCATCTCTCCAGCCCTTAGCCCAGGTTGATTTGGAACTCACTCTGACAAGATTGGGTGTGTTCAGCTAGGAATTCACTCTGTAGATTCACAGGGATCCTCCTACCTCTGCCTCCCGAGTGATGGAATTAAAGACATGTGCTCAGTGTAAAGCTGAGGCTTCATAGGAGGGTCTTGATACACTGAAATGATTCAGCGCTACTGAAGATAAACTCCAAAATAAGTAAATGACAGTGTAGTTCAGTGGGTAGAAGCCTGGCAGGCACAAGGCCTATCTCCAACACTAGTGTTACAAATAAGAAAATAAAGAGTCCAGCCCTCCAAATATTTGTTTTGAAACACTATTGACGGGCCGGGATGTAGCTCAGTGACAAAGAGCTTACCCAACAAGTGTGGGGCTCTGGGTTCAACTGCCAGCAAAAAGAAAACACGGTAAGTATATAGCTAAAAGGAGTCCATAGAAAAACAGTGTGTCATTTGCTTATTACTAAAGGCAGGACCTTTGCCAACTATATCAATGCCTACCGCTTATCATGCTTGTAGGATGGTGGTCCATTAAATATTCATTGGATTATCAATGGTTTAATTTCTTAATTTACTTGTGAATGCCCTAACCTCATGAAAAAGATGAATGAGCTGGGTGCGGTGGCACATGCTTTTAATCCCAGCACTCCAGAGGCAGAGGTAGGAGGATCGCCATGAGTTTGAGGCCAGCCTAAGACTAAATAGTGAATATCTGGTCAGCCTGGACTACAGTGAGACCTTATCTCAAAAAAAAAAAAAAAAAAAGAAATCAAAATATATATATTTTTATGTATTTGAGAGGGGGACGAAGGTAGAGGGAGGATGGCAGAGAGAACATGGTCAGGCCAGAGCCTTTTTCCTAAACAATTGGCAGTGACAGGAGTGTTATTCCCTTGTGCAGCTCTCTAGGAGAACTGTAAGCTCCCAGTGAAGGTGCATCTATAATCTAGCCCATATAACGCACCCAGCCCCATGCCTAGCATATGGTCTGGCCTATTAGTAGATGTTCAGAAGACATATGTTTCATTTAATTATATTACTGACCAGAGTACCAAATCATTAACTTCGGTTATCTTCCTTCTTGCTTTCCCCCCCCCAACTCCAAATGTGAAAAGACTTTGTTTCAAACATCTCAATCTTTCCCCCCACTTCTGCTCCAAATCTCAAGCTAATTCTTTTCATTATTGAATACTGACAGTTATAAACTGCATTTGTGCAAAGTGACACTGTTCTAAGCATCTCTTCCATGTCAGCAACCACCAGTGTCCATGCAAAGCCAGATGCACAAAGTAGTGCATGCATCTGGAATTCTTTGTGGTGGCAGGGGTCCCTGACACATCTATACTTTCTCTTTATCTCTCCTTGCAAATAAATGATATATATGGTAATGTTTTTTAAAAAGAAAAATGGCTGCAGCAAGGTCTTGGGGCATGCCCTCCCTTCTCTTCTCACTCTCCTGCGTCCATCGGCCTTAGCCCTTCTGGTCTCATATCTAACATGGCAGCTTTCCTGTGCAGATGCTCCTCATTTATTTCGTGGTCGGCTTCCTGACTCCCCTCATTCCTTCATGGAAACTTTTTCTACAGCCTTCTGGCTAAATGCCCTGGGACTTACTCCTTCTTACTCTCCGTGCAAACTATCGAAAGCCTCGGTTCCATGTCAGTCTTTGCCCCTGGCAGTGGCATCATGGAGAAGTAGGGCCTTAAAAATCTGCATAGCCTCTTGAGCTTCAATTTCCTCAACTATCACATGGGGATTCTATGTGCCTAAATTATTGTAAGGATTAAAGGAGATTCATGTAAAGGGTCCCAGGCAATGCAGATTTCTAGTTAGCAAACCTCTTGAGAGCTGAAGAGATGGCTCATAGGCCTTATAAGACACTTGCCTGCAAAGCCTAAGGATCTGTGTTTGATTCCCCAGTACCCACGTAAAGCCAGATGCACAAGGTGGTGCATACATCTGAAGTTAGTTTGCAGTAGCTGGAGGTCCTGGCATGTCCATTCTATCTACCTCTCAAATAAATAAAATTCTTCTAAAAAATAAGTATTTTTATTTATTTCTTTTCAAGCAGAGAGAAATAAATGGACATGTCAGGGCCTCTAGCTGCTGCAAATACACTTGGGATGCATGTGCCACCCTGGGTATCTGGCTTTATTTGGGTACCGGGAATCAAACCTGGGTTGTTAGGCTTTGCAAGCAAGTGCCTTTATCTGCTGAGTCATCTCTCCAGCCTGGAAACAATTTTTATATATGTAAATTTTTAATTTGTTTGGATTACTATATCATATTTTGGTATATGTGCATGTCTATGTGTAAGTGTTGTTCAAGTGCCATGACATGCATGTGGAGGTCAGAGGGACAACCTCAGGGGTCAGTCCTTGCTTTCCACCTTGTTTGAGGGGTTTCTTATCAGAGAACCTGGCCCAAAAGCTTCTGGGAAATTCTGACTCTGCCTCCCTTCTTGCCACAGAAATGCTGGGATTACAGATGCCTGCCACAGCGTCTATCTTTTACATGGGTTCTGGGGATCCGAACTCTGGTACTCATACTGGCTCAGCAAATACTTTATCCATTGAACCATCTTCCCAGCCCTTAGTATCTTTATTGTTAAATACGTTTATTTATTTGCAAGGAGGAAGAGAGAGACAGAGAAGAGAGAGTATGGGTATGCCAGGGCATCTTGCTGCTGCAAGCGAATTCCAGATGTATGTGCCACTTAGTATATCTAGCTTTATGTGGGTACTGAGGAACTGAACCTGTGCCATTAGGCTTGCAAGTACAGGCACTTTAACTGCTAAGTCATCTCCCCAGCCCTTTATTCTTGATCTCTTAATATACTTTGTTGGGGTGGTAAAATGGCTCAGTGGTTAAGAGTGCTTGCTTTAAGGGCTTTAGAGGGCCTGAGTTCAATTCCCCAGGACCCACGTAAACAACTGGGCATGACCACCCCCCCCACACACACACACAGACCCTGTGGTTAGCAAAGATGGGAGAATCAATCACTGGAGTTCCTGAAAAACCACAGCTCTACTTTCAGAGGAGACTCTGTCTCAAGGAAATTCACAGATGAACAATAGAGGGAGGTCAATGGACATTCTCCTCTGGCTTCTGCGTGCCTGCAAGCACATCTGCACACACATGTGCATATACCATATACACTGTACCCACAGATACACACTAAACACATGCAGAACATTTTGCTTTTCAAATTCCAGCACTCTGGTAGCTGAGGCAGGCAAACCACAAGCCTGGGAAACTTAGAGTAACCTTATCTGAAAATAAACCAACATAGGCTGATCGATGGCTTGGAGTTAAAGGTACAAGCTTGCAAAGCCTGACAGCTGGGGTTCAGTTCCCCAGTACTCACATAAAGCCAGGTGCACAAAGAGGCACATGCATCTGGAGTTTGTTTGCAATGGCAGGAAGTCCTGGCATACCCATGTTATCTCTCTCTCTCTCTCTCTCCTTCCCCCTCTCAAATAAATGAATAACAACATTTGAAAATTAAATAAAAAATAAACCCAACGGCTGGAAAGATGGCTCAGCGGTTAAGGCACTTTCCTCCAGTGCCTAAGGCCCCAGGTTCAATTCCCCAGGACCCACATAAGCCAGACCCACAAGGTGGTGGCCCTGGTACATATTCTTTTTTTTTTCCCCCTGGTACATATTCTCTCTCTCTCTCTCTCTCTCTCTCTCTCTCTCTCTCTCTCTCTCTCTCTCTCTCTGCTTGAAAATGAATAAAATATTTTTAAAATAATTAAAAAAAAAACAAAAATTTGTTTTTCAGGAAGAATATGGAAGTTCAGTTAGTCATTACGAACTAAATGTAGTCTAAATTTGCTATTCTTTACTTTTTTGTTTGTTTTTTGGTTTTTCGAGGTAGGGTCTCTCACTATGTCGTCTCAGGGTGGCCTTGAACTCATGGCGATCCTCCTACCTCTGCCTCCAGGTGCTGGGATTAAAGGCGTGAGCCACCACGCCTGGCTATATTTTTAACTTTCTTTGGGGGGAGACTACATTCATTGTGTAGTCCCAGGCTTGCCTGGAACTCATGGCCTCCTAAATGCTGGGATTACAGGTGGACACCACCAAGCCTGGCCTATTTTTAACTTTTGACTAGCCTGGGACAACCAAGAGAGTTCCAGGTCAGCCTGGGCTAAAGTGAGACCCTACCTCAGGGAAAAATGGTACATTAAAACTGCCAGGAGCTGGGCGTGGTGGCACATGCCTTGAGTCCTAGCACTCGGGAGACAGAGGTAGGAGGATTGTCATGGGTTCAAGGCCACCCTGAGACTACATAATGAATTCCAGGCCAGCCTGGACTAGAGTGAGACCCTACCTCGAAAAACCAAAAAAAAAAAAAAAAAAAAAAAAAAAAAGCCTTGGGCTGAAGAGATAGATGGCTTAGCGGTTAAGACATTTGCCTGCAATGCAGAAGACCCAAGTTCAATTCCCCAGTGCCCATATAAAGCCAGATGCACAAGAGGGCGCATGTGTCTGGAGTTTATTTACAGTGGCTGGAGGCCCTGGCACGCCCATTCTCTAATAAATAAATAAAATATATTTTGAAAAAAAAAACAAACTGCCAGGGGTGTTGGTATATACCTTTTGTCCCAGGAAGCTGAGGTAAGAGGATCATCATAAGTTCAAGGTCAGCATGAGGCTACAGAAGGAGTTTCAGGTCAGCCTGGGATACTAAACTAGCATGAGATCCTGGCTTGAAACAAAACTAAAAAATTAAAAAGTGTTATATTAAAACATATCAAGATCAGGGCTAGAAGATTTAACAGTGTTTACAATGGTGCTTGTTTGCAAAGCCAGGGATTAATTCCCAACCATCCACATAAACCAGACACAAGAAGTGGTGCAAGCATCTGATGTTCATTTTCAGCAGCAAGAGGCCCTAGTGTACCCATGAGCATGTGTACATCTGCACGTACACACACACACACATTCATGTGTGTACACACATGCATGTATGCATGCAGATAAATAAATAATTTTTTTTGGTTATTTGAGGTAAGGTCTTGCTCTAACCCAGGCTGATCTGGAACTCACTATGTAGTCTCAGAGTGGCCTTGAACTCAAGGATTAAAGGCATGCGCCACCAGACCTGGCAAATAAATAATTTTAAAAAGATACACCAAGATCCCAAGCAATGGTGTGGGACTTATACCTTGCCTTATATGTACTAATACTTGATGCAAAAGCATGCCTCTGCTAAACCCATATAATCAGGGATTGAGCTTTTACTAGTCTCTAAGGTTATTCAGCCACAAGGGTGGTGCATGCAACCAAGGGCCCACATTTATTTGCAATACCGCTGGCAGAGTTGGCAAAGCTAACTACAACAACTCCTGGTCTTAATCTCTCAGGCACTATCCTTCAAGTAATAATCCTATGGAGATATGGTGTGTGAACATTTTTTCTGTAAGAAGAAAACTATTTTAAAACCTGAACCTCTTAGGAACTTGGATTCACCTGGTTTACCACGAATGTCTCTTTGGTGGACGATAAGGAGCCATGGACACAACCAGAATTACCACCACAGGATGGAACCAGAAGTGTGTTTGGGTTATGGTTCTTTCATTTCCTTTGTAAAGCCAAAAGGAGAATCATTATGATTTGATTCAAAGTCCTAGTCCTCTCAGTTCTACTGATGAACAACACACATAAGACATGCTACAATCCAGACAGGACTTAACAAGTGAGGTGCATCAAATACAAGCCCTGTTATTGTCAAGGTTTCTAGGCGGGGCTGCCGCTCAAGTATCATTCCCATCTGAGTCAGTCACCCACTCTGCTGCTGTGACTCCCTACACATCAGACCTGGCAGGAACTTCATGCTCGATACATAGCACAGGTCTGAGTAAAACAGGAGATTTCAGGCCAGTGAGACCTCAAATAGCAAGTCTTTTTCTCTAAGGATGGAAAATGAAAGCTAGAAGAGCTATTATCAAAAACACATCAATAAAGATGAAAAAAAAATTTGTGTATGTGTTTAGAAATTTCAAGGCAAGTGAAGTCCTTGGTCATTCCATGTGAGATTTTTCTACCCGGTTCTAACCAAGTGTGTGTGATATTATATATATATATATATATATATATATATATATATATACTTTGTTTTGCATAGTTCATATTGGAGAGTAGGAAGAGTCAGATTCCAGGAAGTTCCAAATCTAGAAAGGTGTCAGACAGTTGACGATCACACACTACACCCAGATTTACAGATTTGTGAAGTAAGTCTAGTCCAAATTTTCAGCAAATAAGAAATGCTACTATAAGCCACAACATAGAGCTAGACATCTTTTATTTGAATTTCTTTTTAAAATTTCATTTATTTGTGCTGGGCTCGGTGGTGCGGAGATAGGAGGATCTCTGAGAGTACAAGACCACCCTGAGACTATACAATGAATATCCATGTCAGCCTGGGCTAGAGAGAGACCCTACCTGGAAAACCAAAAGAAAAAAAAATTATTTGCGCGGGCACCAGGGTCTCTTGCCACTACAAAGGAACAACCACCAGCTTTATGTGGGTACTGGGAAATGAACCCAGGCCAGTAGACGCTGCAAGCAAGTGCCTTTAAACCACTGAGCCATCTCTCCAGCCCCTCTATTTGAATTTCTTAGTTTTGACTTTCTCTGTTCTGTAAACTGAAGCTGTTTGACCATGATGTTTTTGCTGTTGTTATTTGGGATTTTTGTTTTGTTTTGTTGGCAGAATACACAATTGAATCCAGAACCTCACATATGGTAGGCAAGTACCCCTGACCTACACCTCCAGTCAGTCACCGAAAAAAATCCCTTCCAACTTTAAGGATTATCAGTTCTTGAATTAATTAATAACAGTCATGTTTTGTAGACCCCTTTCACTTATTAACTTGTTTTAAAAATAATTTTAAAGCTGGGCTTTAATTTCACCTTTAATCACAGCACTTGGGAGACAGAGGCAGGAGACTGTCGTGAGATCAAGGCCAGCCTGGAACTACAGAGAGAGTTACCAAGTCATCCTGGGCTACAGTGAGACCCTATCTCGACACAAACCAAAAAATAAAATAAAATATTTTTCAAATGCTAAATATTTGGTTCATTTTGTCCCTGTTTTATCTATAAATTCCATAAGTTTTCGTAGGGATTGGGCTCATTTTCGAAGCAAACCATTCTATTCTATATGAGGGAAATTGGCATTTCTCTACAATAAACTTTCAAATGTTTTTATATCAGCCAGGATCAAAATAGTCTGTTTTGTTGTTGTTTAGTTTGTTTGCTTTGTTTCTTCAAGGTAGGGTCTCAGTCCAGTCCAGGGTGACAAGGAAACTCACTCTAGTCCCAGGTGGGCCTGGAGCCTCCCATGCTGGGATTAAAGGTGAGCACCACCACGGCCAGCCCAAAGGATATTCTCTAGAAGGCTCATGTTCCATGGCAGGGCACTAAAGAATGGCACTTTGTCTGGTAAACTTTCATAGAAAGGGAAGTACTCGCAGGCACCTTAGGAGTGATTACGAACAGCACAGAGGCTGCTGTCTTCACTTTCTCGCCTCCTGAGCTATTCTGAGGGAATGAGAGTCATTACCAGGCAACTTTCTTCCTGCTCCCCACTCTGAAACCTGACTTTCCTGAATTGGGCCTGGCATCACGGCTATACCGCTCTCAACGCTTGCACAGTGCGTGTTGCTGCAAAGGGATGGCGAGGACGGAAGACACCTGGGAGCCCTCCAAAACCCAAGGCTAGGTTCTTTCATAAGCCCAGTGTGGAAACTGCTTACGCTCTCTCATGTTCCAGCAAGTTCCATTATTCAAATTTAATTACCATGGTGATCACCAGAAAATTTCCAACCAACTCCCTGAATTTGTTTAAATGAATGTACAACTGTACTCATAACTCAAGAATACTCAGATGCCATCTTAGCCAGGTGCTCCAGAGACCTGTGAGTGACAATTATCAGAGCATGTGCATCCCTAGAAGGCCCAAACCAACTGCACACCAAAGCTTAATGGTATGCAAAGTGGATTTCCCTATGAGTGTATCAGTCCTACCATCATGGGTCACAAACTGAGTGCGAATTTTCTGAGCTCTGTGAATTGCTTCAAATGACTCTATTTAGTCAAAGCAAGATAGGAAAAGTGCTATCCCAAGTACCTTATGTGGATTAGACCAAAAATATCAAAATACTGGGCTGGGTGTGGTGGCGCACACCTTTAATCCCAGCACTCAGAAGGCAGCAGTAGGAGGATCACTGTGAGTTCGAGGCCAGCCTGGGACTACAGAGTGAGTTCCAGGTCAGCCTAGGCTAGTGACACACTACTTTGAAAAATTGAAAAAAAAAAATTATCCACATTATAGCAAGGACTAGGGGTCTATTGCAGTGATAGTGCGTTTGTTCAGCATGCCTGAAGCCAAATTCAATCCCAAGCAACACTAAGAAAGACACACGTATTGCTTACTTCTGAAACCTTTAGCACTAAACAAACAGTATCTCTACAAATAAAGCCCAATTAATCTTTAGAAAATCTTTTACGTCTTTTCAAAGCTTTAATTTTTTTTCTTTTCCAGTGTTGACAGAGAGCGAGTTTGAGTTTGAGTAGATGAGAAGAAAAATTAAAAAAAAATTTAAAGATTTAAAGTTACAAACTTCACAGAAACACTGTGACTCAAGCTTAGTACTTAAAAATCGACATTTGATACAGATGCCTTGTCAATGTTTTTACAAACCATTAAGTCTGCAAACCCTCTAGTTAATAAGTGAAAGCTGTACTGAGCCTTTCCACACTTATTCATCCAAATTTCTCTTGTAATAACTTTTCAGTATTCTCCAAAAGATGAATGGAGATGTTAAATTATTTTTTAAATTCCAGACATAAAGCTAAATGTATTTAAGAAACTATTGAAAATACAAAGAAAGGGCTGGAGAGATAGCCCAGTGGTTAAAGGTACTTGCTTGCAAAGCCAAATTGTCTGGGTTCAATTCCCTAGTATTCACATAAGTCAGAAGCAGAAAGTGGCACATGCATCTGAAGTTCATTTGCAGTGGCAAGAGGCCCTGGTATACCCATACTCTCTCTCCCTCTCTCTTTTTCTAACTGCTTGCAAGCAAACAAACAAATTTTAAAAATACAAAGAAGTTTATAAAGTAACTGTGGTAGTTTAAATAGATGTCCCCCAATAGAATTAAAGGTTTATTATAATTGTAAATTGTCTCCAGCCTTCTGGCTGGGGGAGGTGTCACTTTGGCCTGGCCTCCTCGGGTCTGGCCCTGTGATATTTTTTTAATTGAATGCAAAATTTTAGGATATATATATATATATATATTCATTCCAAAGAGCAGCCAAAACTCAAGTCTGGCAGTTCTGCTTTTTTGTAGTTACAGTGTTAAAGTTACTTGCTTACTTTTTGGAGGTGCTGGGCCTTTGTTTCTCTCTGCTCAGATCTGTGAAAGGGGGCCAGTCTTTTCCTTCATTTTTGAAACTTCCCCTAAATTTGTTATTTCAATAAATACTTTCCTCCCCCAGATTATGCCTGGTTTAAAGATTCATCCCAGCAGTGTGTGGCTGACTACAACAGTGACTTTTTTATTTATTTATTTATTTATTTATTTATTTATTTATTTTGGTTTTTCAGTGGTAAGGTCCTGAGCTAACTCAGGCTGACCTGGAATTCACTATGTAGTCTCAGGGTGGCTGGCCTAGAACTCAGAGCAATCCTACCTCTGCCTCCCAAGGACTAGGACTAAAGGCATTCGCCACCACACCAGGCCTACAAAGCAATTTTTTAAAAAAATTTATTTGCGGGCTGGAGAGATGGCTCAGCGGTTAAGGCACTTGCCTCCAGTGCCTAAGGCCCCGGGTTCAATTCCCCAGGTCCCATATAAGCCAGACCCACAAGGTGGTGGCCCTGGTGCGCTCTCTCTCTCTCTCTCTCTCTCTCTCTCTCTCTCTCTCTCTCTCTCATCTCTGCTTGAAAATGAATAAATAAAATATTTTTTAAAAAAATTTATTTGCAAGCAGAGAGATTACAGAGAAGACAGAGAGAATGAGCGTGCCAGGGCCTCCAGTTGCTGCAAATGAACTCCAGATGCATGTAAACAGAGTTTATATGGGTACTGGGGAATCTAGGCTTTGGAGGTAAGTGCCTTAACTGCTAAGCCATCTCTCCAGCCCTATAAAGTAATTTTTAATCAGTCACAATTTCCCATGCAAAAGTTTTATTCGTATTTGAAGTTGTTGTGTACAAATTGAATAATACATAATTAATGGTGTAGATGTATATTTTAAATATAAAGAAATATGTAAGAATGTTCATAGCTGTAATAGCCCCTCAAAAACAGAAACAACTATACTCTGCCAACTGAGATGATCTCACGCAATAGAATGCTACAGCGGCAGGGAAAAGAACTCTAATGACTTGCATCAGCAAGAATGAATCTCATAACAATACTGGGCCAAAAACTGCAAGTCACTGGAGAGTACATACAACATGAGTCTACTCACATAAAGTTCAGAAACTCATAAAAAGTTTCCGCATAGGGCCTGTTGCAGTCAGCTTTCTCTGTTGCTGCGCAGAAAGAACCCAAGCAAAAGCGGCTTGTGGAGGAAAGGGTTTATTTGGCTTATTGACAAGAGGGGAGGTACCATCCTGGCAGGGAAAATTATGGCATGAGCAGAGGGGTGGGCATCACCTCCTCCACAGCACTGCAAACAGTGGCAGGAAGGTATGCCAAATACTGGCAAGGGGAAGCTGGTTTATAACCCCCATAGCCCGCCCCCAACAACACAGCTCCAGTGAGGTTGTAAAACCCAAACTGCCATCAGCTGAGGATCAATCAATTAGAACACATTCATCTGTTTATAGGGGACACCTGGTTCAAACCATGACAGGGCCCAAACGAAACCTTTGAGGAAGTGACAAGATGAGCAAGAGAGCTACCTCCACAGCAAGTCAGACACCTATGCAAGGGTAATGGAGACAGACACTGAGGATACCCAACATAGCCCACAACAGAAATCCAGAGACTGTAGACTACCATGGCTCAGGGAACTTTGCAGAAGAGGGTGAGGAAAGATTGTAGAAGCCATGGTGGGGGAATATCCAGAGATATTGCCCCCCTTTAACTTGTACTACTTGTACAGTTTATAACCTCCCCAACCCCATGCCCTGGTCCAGCAGATTCACTGAGGGCCCTCAGTGGGTATGGGGGTACCATCACAAGACTTGCTCATACAATGTATCTAATTATTAACAATAAATAAGTTAAAATAAATTTTATAAAAGAAAAAATAATATGCAAAGCAAAATTAGAGAATGAACAAAATTCAGAATAAGTTACATTTGAAGGTAAGGAAAAGTAACAGAAATCCTCAGAAGTATTTTAAAATTTCAGTTCTTTTTTAAAAATATATATTTATTTATTTATTTATTTATTTGCAAAAAGAGAAAGGGGAAAGGAGAGAGAGAGAGAGAGAGAGAGAGAGAGAGAGAGAGAGAGAGAGAGAGAGAGAGAGAATAGGCCACACCAGGGTCTCTTGCTTCTGCAAACAAACTCCAGATGCATGTGGCATTTGTACATCTGGCTTTATGTGGGTACTGGGGAATTGAACCTGGGCTGTCAGGCTTTGCAAGCAAGCACCTTTAACAGCTAAAACATTTCCCTACCAAAATTTTAGTTCTTAAAACTAGATCATGCACACAGCAGTATCCAATGTAAAACCTTCCCAAACTGTTAGTACACATTATCCATACTCATGCATGTGGTATGTGTAGCACTGTGTGGTACACATGTGTATATAGATGAATGCACCCCCAGTACCCACACTTGCCAAAGCCAGAGAATAAGTGTTGTCCAATATCATTCATCCGTGTGTTTCCTCAAGACAGAGTCTCTCACTGAACCTGGAGCTGCTGTTTTTAGATCAGAACTGGCTGACCATCAAGCCCCAGTGATCTTTCTGTATCCACTCCTTTGGGTACTGGGGTAACAGATGTGCATGGCCATGTGGGTGCTGGGAAATGAACTAAGGGCAAATGAGACACTCTCAGACCCTTATGCGTGCACAACATATGCTCTTACCCTCTGTGCCATCTCCGTAATTTTAATACATACTCACCACCTATCTAGTAAAACCTATTCAATTCCAGAAGAAAACTGCACCAATGATCCATGCTAACAACCAAGTCACTCACATTAACTGTGAACAACCACAAGTTACATATTTGATGAAATAACAGAAATGCAAAAATGGGCCAAGATGGATAGTCAGAAGAACTTTCCCTGAAGGTGAGATATTTCAGAAATTAGGAGAGAACTTTTTTTATTATATTTATTCATTTTCAAGCAGAGAAATACACACACACACACAGAGAGAGAGAGAGAGAGAGAGAGAGAGAGAGAGAGAGAGAGAGAGAGAGAGAGAAAGCTCACCAGGGCCATCACCTTGTGGGTCTGGCTTATGTGGCCTGGGGAATTGAACCCGGGGCCTTAAGCATTGGAAGCAAGTGCCTTAACCGCTGAGCCATTTCTCCAGCCCAGGAGAGAACTTATCTTAAAAATATAATTAGTTTTATGGAAGCTATCAATAAAAAGTGATATATATATATATATATATATATATATATATGGATACACACACACACATATAGCATGCTTAGAGAAGTTCAAAAGGAATGAACACCATGTTGGCAAAAATCAAACTAGAATTCTGTTAAGAAGAGAAAGGGACAGTCGCCAGCAAGCATGCAGGGGGCTGTTCAACTGCAGGAGGTCAAAGCCTAAATCAAAAGAACTTGGTTTTCCAGCCCCTTAGGCAGTGGTGCTGAGGGTGAAGTCCACAAAGTTAAGGAGGAATTAGCAAGTTACTCCAGAAAAACCTGTTGAAGAAGCAAGAGAGAGCTGAGGCTTCAGAGCTCCATCATTCCCCACGCTGAAGCGCAGAGTTCAGAAGGTAGTGAGGAACCCACTCCAGACCTTAAAGGAAACAACCTAGTTGACAGACTACGGGGATCCAGAAGGAAAGATGAAAACAGGAAAGGGAAGGCATTTCTCTAAATCCAGAAGAAGGTACAGATTTCTGACATTAATGAAAACTATCCAAATTATCAGCCGTATAAAATCTGTGCTGAGCCAGGCTTGGTGGCTCATGCCTGTAGTCTCAGAACTCAGCAAAGGCAGAAGGATCAGGAGTTCCAGGCCAGTCTGGACTAGTGAGTTCCATCATGGGCTATATAGTAAGACCATGACTCAAAAAATTTGAAACAGGCTCTGCAAACCCTGCAAAGCCTAACAACCTAGGTTTGATTCCCCAGTACCCATGCAAATCCTGATGCACAAAGTGGCACATGCATCTGGAGTTCATTTGTGGTGGCTGGAGGCCCTAAAGTACCCATTCTCTGTCTGTCTGTCTGTCTGTCTGTCTGTCTGTCTCTCTCTCTCTCTCTCTCTCTCTCTCTCTCTCTCTCTCTCTCTCTGCTTGAAAATAAAAATTTTAAATAGAAGAACATTGTGGGCTAGTGAGATGGCTCAGCGGTTAAGTGTGCTTCCTATGCCGGCATGAGAAGGCTTGAAACTGCAAGAGTTGGAATCCACAGACCCATGAAAGCAGCTGGGCATGGCCACATGCATGTGTAACCCCAGTCCCAAAGGAAGCAGAAACTTGAGCTCTAGAGTCAGTAAAGAGATTCTGGCTCAAAACAAACCAGGCAGAAGAGTGAAGATGTATACCTGATGTTCTGAGTGAGGGCTCCCCACCACAGGCAAGCATATGGGGCACCACACCACACCTTACTTATACAAAAGTGTTTACAAAGCACAAAGTAGGGGATTTGGGCTCTCACTTCATGTGGACTTTCTTTAGATAATAGCTGTCCTGATGAATTTAAAATAAGGTCTTTTTTTGCTTGTTTGCTTTTGTTTCTTCAAGGTGGGGTCTCACTCTATCCCAGACTGACTTGGAATTCACTAAGTAGTCTCAGGCTGGCCTCAAACTCACAGCCATCCTACCACCTTGTCTCCTAAGTGCTGGGATTAAAGTCATGCATCAACCATACCTGGCTAAAGTCTTCTTTTCATATATTTTCATAACATATCCAATCACAGGTCATCTCAACAATTAAGAGCTAGAAAAACTTAAGATTTTCTCATCTAGCAACTACATCTCCCAGAAAACAGAAGCCGTTAAATGAGTTGCCCAGGTCATAGCTTGTGAACAGCAGAAGTAGAGCCTGGACCTAAAACCTTTTCCATGTTCCCCATAGTCTCTGACATGCCTCACAGAAGGCCTTCAAACTGGTTCTTGTAAAAACCAAGAGAAATGAGAATCAGATGTTGAGTCACTTAAAAAGAAAACTTTCTGCTTGGGAGGCAGAGGTAGGAGGATCACCATGAGTTCAAGGCCACCCTGAAAGTACATAGTGAATTCCAGGTCAGCCTGGGCTAGAGTGAGACCCTACCTCGAAAAACCAAAAAAAAAGAAAGAAAGATAAAAAGAAAACTTTCTGAGGTGAGAGCCACAGCATCCTGTCCAGGCTGACCTCAAACTCCTGGGGTCAAACAATCCTCTGGCCTCAGTCTTCCAAGTAGCTGGGACTATAGCTGTAAGGCCACCATGCCCAGATTCAAAATTCTTTAAAGTAATATTTAGAAACACACATATAATAGAAATCCTGGGAAAATAAGGATCTAGCTATAAATTAGTTCGCTGTGAAAATGAGAAAGCTTGTTGATGCCAAAGTGACCCACATGACTTGTTCCCTGAGTTCTCTTTAAAATGCTGAGAAAGTCATTTCTTCTTCCTCAAAATAAATGCCTAACTGGAGTTCTAAGTTTCATGGCTAAAAGTAAGTTAGAATGTGGAGAGATGAAGATACATAGTTTTCCCTTACCCCCACAGAATGGTATGGCTTAGAAACAATGAATTCCTAAGTATAGTACGGAACCAGGAGCTAGGGGTGGTCAAGTGTTTGCCTAGAATGCTTGAGACCCCGGATTTGATTACCAGAACTCATAAGCTATATTGTGGCACACACCTGTAACATCAGCACTCCAGAGTGCAGGGGGAACAGAAGTCATCCTGAGCTACACAGTTTGAGGCCAGCCTGGGCTGAATAAGGGCTATGGGAAGATAGCTCAGCGGTTAAAGGCACTTGCTTGCAAACCCTGCCAGTGCAGGTTTGATTCCCTAGTATCCACATAAAACCAGATGCACAAAGAGCACATACATCTGGCAATTGTTAGCAGCATTGAGAAGTCCTGGTGTACCCATTCACATTCTAACACTCCTTCATTATCTTCTTGCAAATGAATAAATAAATAAAATAGCAAATTTGGGCTAGAGAGATAGATCAGCAGTTAAGGTGCTTGCCTGCAAAGCCTAATGACCTAGGTTTGATTCCCCAGTACCCACACAAAGTCAGATGTACAAAGTGGCCCATGCATCTGGAGTCCATTTGCAGTGGCTGGAGGACCTGATGCACCCATTCCTCTGTCTCTCTTCTTGCAAATAATAAAAATATTTTTTTAAAATAAACCACTCTTGGGTTTGTGAGACAGATCAGTGGTAGAGCACTTACATGACTAACATGCCCAAGGCCTTGGGTTCAAGCCCAAGCACCATGAAAACACAAGACAAATAGGTGGGAAGATGGCTCAGTGGTCAAGTGCCTGCTGTGCAAGCATAAGGACCTGAGTTTGGATCCCCAACATTCACGTCAAAGCTGGTCACGGTGGCACATGCCTGTGATTGGAGCATTGGGGAGGCAGAGACAGAAGAATGCCCAGGGCTTGTTGGCTAGCTTGTCTAGCTCAATTAGTGAGCTCAGGGTTCAGCAACAGACCCTCCTGTCTCAAGAAAATTGAAACAAGCTCACAACAGAACCCATCCTCTTTCTGAAGGAGCCTCTGCTCCTTTACAGGGAGCATGCTCTAACATGTGAGAACTGCAGAACAGCCTAAGAAGTCCCCCTGGACCCTGCTAGTACAGCTCAACTGTCACAAGACTGTTCCAACACTGGCTGATTTGTACAGCAACAAATGCGAAAACACCAGCCTGGCAGGGTTATTCAACTAAACTGCAAACCCTTATTATTCTTTTCCCTTTCAGCAATTTTCTAGAAACATGCAGTCTGGAATTTGATTACACTGAAAATATAATTAAACAGCGAGAACTAACATTCTCCACACCATTCTCTACACTAATTCTAGATAAAACCTGATGTCACAGACAAATATGGTCATGCTTGCTCTTATGACTCACTGTGACTATGTCATATCCTCTCTCTCACTATTACCTTTACTTCTACACAGACCACTTGAGAAACAGGTAGCCTAAAGTTGGGAAAGCAGCTTCCTGATAAATGAATCAGAAACAGATCACTGAAAGCCAGTCTAGTAAGGACCTGAGTTGTTGGTTACAAAGAATGACTTCACTCAAGGCTCCAATTTCTGTTGGTCCTCTCACCAAAGAAAAGAGGAGCTTCCTGCCCTTTCTCCCTTCACTTCCCTGAGAGCCCAAGGACAGCCTCCTATTACCTGTGAGGCAGGACTAGTAGGGTAAAATGAGATGAGCATGCGCACAGGCTTGCAACCTGGGTCCCTTGTCATGTCACAGCCACACCCGGCCATGAGATCTGAGACTAAAGGCCTCTTGTTTCATCTACTCCTACTCATCCTGTCTGGCATGTCCTTACCTCACCTACCCTTTGTGTCACTGAACACAACTTTATGTGCTTGCAATCACATGGCCATGATTTTCCTTACAAGTAGAGCAGTTTAAATGGAGGTAGAGTTTTGGGGTTATTTATTTTGTCTTCTTTTTTTGAAATATTTTATTTATTCATTTTCAAGCAGAGAGATATATATAGAGAGAGGCAGAGAGAGCACCAGGACCACCACCCTGTGGGTCTGGCCTATGTGGGTCCTGGGGAATTGAACTGGGGGCCTTAGGCACTGGAGGCAAGTGCCTTAACCCCTGAGCCATCTCTCCAGCCCTATTTTGTCTTCTTCACAAAGCTTTTTTTAAATAAATGTTTCTATTGCCAGGTGTGGTATCATACACCTTTAATCCCAGCACTTTGGAAGGCAGAGGTAGGAGTATCATCTTGATTTTGAGGCCAGCCTGGGACTACAGAATGAGTTCCAGGTCAGCATAGGCTAGGGAGACCCTAGCTCAAAATAAACAAACAGACAAATGGCTGGAGAGATAGCTCAATGGTTAAGGCACTTGCCTGCAAAACCCAGCAACCTGGGTTCAATTCTCCAGTACCCATGTAAAGCCAGATGCACAAAGTGACGCATGCATCTGGAGTTTGCAGTACCTGGAGACCCTGGCGTGCCCATTCTCATTCCCCCCCCCTCTCTCTCTCTCCCTCTCTCTCTCCTTGCATTTAAAAAAATGATGAGTGTTGTGTGTGTATTTATTTGAAAGAGAGTATCGGACTCCAAGGAAACAAACTTCAGACACATGTGGCACTTTTACATCTGGCTTTGGGAACTTTTTCCAACGATGTATATACATACTCTTTTTTAAAAAAATATCTTGGGCTGGCGAGGTGGCTCAGCGGTTAAGGCACTCACCTACAAAGCCCAATGACCCTGGTTCAATTCCCCAGTACCCAACATAAAGCCAGATGCACAAGGTGGCGCATGTGTTTGGAGTTTGTTTACAGTGGCTAAAGACCCTGACATGCCCATTCTCTCTTTTTGTCTCTTTCTCTCTCACTCTCTCAAATAAATACTAAAAAAAAATTACATTAGGGCTGGAGAAATGGCTCAGCGGTTAAGGTACTTGCCTCCAGTGCCTAAGGCCCCGGGTTCAATTCTCCAGGACCCACATATGCCAGACCCACAAGGTGGTGGCCCTGGTGTTCTCTCCCCCCCCTCTCTATCTCTGTATTTCTCTGCTTGAAAATGAATAAATAAAATATTTTTTAAAAATTACATTATTTACAAGCAAAGAGAGACAGAGAGAATGGGTGCACCAGGGCCTCTAGATGCTGCAAACAAACTCTAGATGCATGCACCACTTTGTGCATCTGGCTTTACATGGGTGCTGGGGAAATCAAACCCCGGTCATTAGGCTTTAGAGGCAAGTGCTTAATTGCTGAGCTATCTCTCCAGCCCCCTACTCTATATTTTTAAGTGAGAGAATACTCACAGGCCATTGAGAGAGGACTCTCTCAACTTCCTCCTCCACCATCTATAAATATCTGTCTCTGCTCCAGTCCTTTCTCCTTCCCGTTTCAACAGAAAAGCAGTCACTCCTAGCATCCTGGATGACCACTCCAGCCGCATGGGACAGCAAACTGCTGATGGTGCAGGAGCGTGGTCTATGTAGACGTTGGGCCCTCCTCTCCAAGAACTCTTGCCCCTCTACTCCACAAACTAAAGTACTAGAGTCATCTCCTTAGCATACTTCACTAATCTGATCATCAAATATGTACTGATCACCTACCATGTGTCAGAAGAAAGGAGCAACTGCACTGTCTAATGAGGAGAGACAGAAATGATACAAGGATGAGCACCTGACCAGCTGGGTTTGGTCTCCTTCCCATCTCACACAAAGCCAGGCTTGTACTATTACCTCCAGGAACACAACAGCTTGTGTCCTCCACAGACGCCTACCCCACGGCCACTAGCACACACCTGGAATCTCAGCACTCCAGGCTCGGGCACAGGGACTGCCTTAAATCCACACCACATTAACAACAAAAAATTCAGGTGACATTTACCACTAATGTCCTCTTCTTTCTCAGTTTTCTTTTTGTGTGTTTACAGAGGAAGAGTGAAAGAGAATGAACATGGGCATGCCAAGGCCTCTTGTCACTGCAAACGAATTCCAGACATGGGCATTACTTTCTGCATCTGGCTTTAGTGGGTCTCAAACCCAGACCAGCAAGCTTTGCAAACAAGAGGCAAACATCTCCCCAACCCCCAGATTACTTTTTGTGGCTCACTTCCTTAAATGGTCTCAGAGCTTTGTATGTAGTCTCTTTCCACTCTCTCTGCCCCCTAGGCCAACCTCAACCACGCTATCACTTCCTTATCAGTGAGACACATTGAGGAGAACAAATGTGAGCCTACCAGGTAAGCCTTTCCAGAGCACTCGGGTCCCACAGAGCCAGGTGCCATAGCCAAAGCTGGTCTTCCTCCATCTGTTCTTCTATTAAGAACTGGTGCCGCCTTTCTCCCCAAAACCCTGAAGTTCTAGGCTCTTGATACACATGGGCCCCCCTGCATCTCCACCCTAGGGCCATCCATTCTGCCTTATTAAGACCTTTCCAGCCATCTTCCCTAACCCTGCTGCAGAGAAGGCACATTTCAGTGGCCTCCTTATGAGTCTTTCTGTCCGGTATGATCCTCTAGCCCCATTCCTACCTATTCCTACCTGCACTGTAGTCTATGTGAATGGTTTGGTTGTATGACACAAGAGCCTAAGGGGACAAAAGCTTCTCTAGGGAAATCTCCACCAAGTACAGATGTCATTTACTCTTGCTTATAAGTGGCCACCTTGAGACTACATAGAGGATTCTAGGTCAGCCTGGGCCACAGAGAGACCCTACCTCAAAAAAACAAAAATAAATAAGAGGACTGAAGAGATGGCTTAGCAGTTAAGGCATCTGCCTGCAAAGAAGGGCCTGAGTTCGATTCCTCTGAGCACATGTAAAGTCAGATACACAAGAAGGCACACGTGTCTGGAGCTCACTCCCATTCTCTCTCATTCTCTCTCTCTCTCATAAATAAAAATAAAAAAGTTAAAAATAAATAAATAAGAAGAAAAAGGAGAGGGAAGGAGGAAGAAAACGGGTAAGAATCTCCACTACTAATGAAAAGTGCTTTTTTTCTACAAATGTACATTAATCAAATCAAATTCATGATTCTAAGCAACTTATTTCTTTTTGTTGTTTTTTGGTTTTTCAAGGTAGGGTCTTGCTCTAGCCCAGGCTGATCTGGAATTCACTATGTAGTCTCAGGCTGGCCTCGAACTCATAGCAATCCTCCTTCTTCTGCCTCCTGAGTGCTGGGATTAAAGGCATGTGCCACCATGCTCTGCTTCTTTCTTCTTTATGAAGCAAGGTCTATGTATAGTGGAAGCTGGCCTGGAACTTACTATATCTTTTTTTTTTTTTTTTTTTGAGAGAGAGAGAGAGAGAGAGAGAGAGAGAGAGAGAGAGAGAGAGAGAGAGAATGTGTGAGAGAAAGAGCAGACAGAGAGAGAATTTTCTAAACACACCAGGACCCAGCCACTGCAAACGAACTCCAGACATATGCACCACCTTGTGCATCTGGCTTATGTGGGTCCTGGGGAATGGAACTCAGGTCCTTCTGCTTTGCAGGCAAACACCTTAACTATTAAGCCATCTCTCCAGCCCTACTATATCTTTTTCTAAATAAATTTTATCTATGTGTGCATGTATGAGCATGCCAGTGTCTCTTACCACCACAAACGAACACCAGACACATGTGTCACTTTACATCTGGCTTTACATGGATGCTGGGGAACACCTTTTAACCACTGAGCCATCATCTCCCTAGCCCCTGAACAATATCTTGAATATAAGTGGTCAATTCGTCACCTATGAAGAAATGTGTGTATTCAGGCAGCCTGTGAACGTCCTTGGAAGACCAGTTGGCTCCACTGTTTGCATATACTAGAGTAAATCAATCAAAGGTCTGGCTTAGTTCAACAAAACCATTATTTACCATATGGTTTAATATTTCACTTCTTCAGTTTTTCAACATTTTGCAAACAATATGAAGCAGCCAAGGAAAAAAAAATGCTACAAAACCTGCTGTGTAAAATCTCTAGACTGTCTCTAACCAAGACCAACTTACTCAAAATGAAAGTTGCTGACAATGTGTGGTCTACAGAAAAACCCATCCCACCAGCTCATGCCTCCTGAGGATCTGATGATCCTGGGAATGTAATGAGTGGGCAAAGTACAAGGAAGAGCAAGAATGCAAGCTCCTCTGCAGGGTGCAAGGCACTCACTCTCAGGTGTGTACAAGATATTGCCTAGTAAATATCAACTGACCTGGAAAAGCAAAGCAACCAGGCAGGCTGGAGAAATGGAAAGCTGTCACACATCATCCAACTGCCAAAGCTACACACAAATCAGAGGAAACACTGATGGGTGCGGAAATACAAGAGAAACAAACATCAGGAATTAACCAAATGCCAGAAAACGCATAGGCCTTAAAGTTCCAGCTTTGTTCCAGTTTTTGCATAGGCCTTAAAGATCCTGAAGTTCCAGTTTCTACAGGGGTCCCTGTTCCTTTCTGAAAAGCACCCTGGAGACAGAACTGAGCTGCCATGGCTTTATCCTTCAAAGCTACTACAATCTAAAGAATCTCACTGGAATCTTCTGCCCACATTGTCCCTGCAATGTCCATTTGTTCACTGAACAAGAGTCTGCTGACAGTCTTCCATATTCTTGGCCCTGGGAAGAAGGGAGAACCAGCTCTGAGCCCACAGGAGCAAAACCTGACTAGAAAGAAGCAACAATGAGTGCCAGAGAAAGAGCAGTTACAAGAAACAAGGCGGAGAACATTACAGAACAGAGACTATGGGCTTGCCAAGGGCCTCTTGCAGCTGCATACAAACTCCAGAAGCATGTGCCAGTTTGCATATCTGGCTTTACGTGGGTCAATGACAAGACTGGTTAGCTTGCCAGACCTGAATCAAAACCCACAAGTTCCAGCCTAGGAATAACAAAACAATATAATCCAAGGTCCTTAAACAAGAAAAAAAATACAGATGTTTAATGTATCATTAAAAGCAGCTGGGAAGCTGGGCCTGGTGGCACACACCTTTAATCCCAGCACTCAGGAGGCAGAGGTAGGAGGATGACGTGAGTTCGAGGCCAGTCTGAGACTACACAGTGAATTCCAGGTCAGCCTGGGCTAGATCGAGCCCTACCTCAAAAAACCAAAAAAAAAAAAAAAAAAATCTTGCTTGCAAAGCCTGCTGGCCTGGGTTCAACTTCTCAGGCACCCATGCAATGCCAGATTGACACCTGTTTGTAGCAACAAAAGACATTGGCACATGTAATCATATGGAAATAGATAAAATTAAAAAGAACAACCCTGTACCAGTACTCCAAAATGTCATCCTCTGTGCACATCACATACCAGTCTGCTATTGTGACATACCTGTACTTGCACAGAGTTGAAAGGCTGAGGCAGAACTAAGAGTTTGAGAGCCTCAACTACATAGCAGTTCAGAGTCAGAGTGGGCTACATGGGACCCTGCTTCAAAAAAATAGTTTTGGACAGCCGGG
>PVHP010018643.1:0-32841 GCA_004024765.1 Zapus hudsonius
TCGGGCCTCTGAGGTAAGGCTGGCAGGGAAGCTCTGTGGCTGGCTGCCCTCAGAGAAACAACACACTGAGTGGGCAAATGCAGGGCGGGAGACAGGGCCGTATTTCCACCCCATCCTGCCTGGGGGGTGCATGGGGTGCCTGGCATAAACACGGGGCTCCCAAGGCATCTGAGCAGCTTCATTGATCGTTTTCAAAACTCAATGCAAAATAATGTAATGCATACGATTTTTTTAAAATGTCCATCACCTGTTAACATCAGCCTCTACTAACCAACTTCAAGAGCCGTGGAATCCCCATTCTAAAAGAGGCATGCTCTCTCTACTGGGCCCCTCCTGGGAGGAAGTTGACATCTAGCATGACATCCATGACTTGAGCTTGTTCAGAGCAGCCATTTCAACATCTAAAGACAAGTATCAGAGCCCATGGCCGTCTCTCTCATCCTCGGAGATTGCACGCCCTTTGAACTTTCAACCTGTCACCATAAAAGACATTCTGCTTCGTGTAAACTCCTCTTGGTTCACCTCCTGAAACTGTGACATTAATGACCTGTGCCAGAACTCATCCAGGAACTACAGTTTCTTACTCTCTTACAACTCATATTTTGCTAACATTCTGCTGTATGCAGCCAGTAAACACCTTCCTCAGCCTGAACTCAGGCAGATGACATGTTTAAGTGACTGGAATACCATAAAAGAAAAACCAACTATCAATCAGAGCAAAGAGTCAAAATTCTTTCTTCACTCCTCTACCAGAGGCGTAAGATCTAGCAAGAGAACAGGCAGAAGACAGCATCTCTGGAAGTTTGAATATATATGGCCCCATAGACTCAGGTAATTTTGATTAAGCTTCCGACTTACTCTTCAGCAGGCAAAGCCCTGCTGGAGCAGGTGTGTCACTGAGGGAGGATTATGAGTCCAGCCCTACTTGGTGTGCACAGAGCCAGCTTGAAGTCTGGCTGCCCCTGCTTGATAACTGTTCTCTCCTCTCTCTCTGTCTCTGTCTCTGTCTCTCTCTCTCTGTCCCCTATGGATGTATGATAAAGTGAGCCATCTTCATCCCATCATGATGAAGCTTCCCATAGAATCTCTAAGCCTGAAATATACCCTTTTCTCCCATAAGATTCTTCGGGTCAGGTGTTTGTCCCCAAAATTAACTGCAACAGAAACATTGGTACCAGAGAAGTGGAGTCATTACTCTGATGAGTCTGACTGTGTGGATTTTAGTTTTTTTCGCATGTGTCTGTGGAAAGACTATGAAAGGATTTAGTACTTTGCGCTAGAGAAGCCTTACAGTGATCAGAGCTTGATGGGCTGTTCTGGTGATAGTTTGAAAATGCTAAATGCAAAGAGAATGGTAGGCTGTGAAGGCTTGGCTTGTGGATTTTGAAAGGGGAAAGAGAGAACTTTGTTGGAACTGGGTTACGGGTGAAAAAGGCTGGTTTTGTACCGTCCATGCCCTGCGAATATGATTAAAGTTGAATTTAAAAGTGATGGACTGGAATGGAGACATTGCTCAGTAGTTAAGGCTTCAAAGTCTAACGACCCCGGTTCAATTCCCCAGTATCCACGTAAAGCCAGATGCATAGTGGGATGTAGATCTGCAGGTATGCAGTGGCTGGAGGGCCTGGTGTGCCCTCTCTCTCTCTCTTTCTCTTTGTTTTTTCTCTCTGTCTTCTATCTTTTTTTTGCTTGCAAATAATTTTTTTTAAGTGGACTGGTGTGCTTAGCAGAAACATAGAATAGAAAGATATACAAGCTGCACAGGGCCTGGAGAGATGACCGGTGGCTTTAGCACTTTCTTACAAAGTCTGAAGGCCTAGGTTTGATTCCCCAGGACCCATGTAAAGCCAAATTCACAGAGTGGCACATGCATCTGGAGTTTTGTTTGCAGCGGCTAGAGGCCCTGGAGCATCCCTTGTCTGTGTCTTTCTCTCTGCTTACA
This sequence comes from Zapus hudsonius, assembly GCA_004024765.1. Classification (NCBI taxonomy): domain Eukaryota; kingdom Metazoa; phylum Chordata; class Mammalia; order Rodentia; family Dipodidae; genus Zapus; species Zapus hudsonius. The sequence goes on from PVHP010018643.1 coordinate 1,943, forward strand.
AGTAAATAAAAAACATATTTAAAAAAAAAAGATGCACAGTTTATCAAAGGAAAAATTCAAGCAAGTTTGAAGAGACAGGCAGAAAGATTGGTTTTAAATTACTTAAACTGCAATTGTTGAGATTACACCATTAAAGATGGCCAACTGTTTTGCACTGGGACAAATGGCAAAGATACGCCCTGAAAGTGAGCCATGAAAGGTTCCGATGAGTAGAAATGCAAGTTCTTTTGAAAAGAGGTGGCTTGGAGGAACATGGGATGAAGAGTATCCTGCTGTTCAAGGTCAGCTTGACCTGCCTGGTAGTCATGGGTGGGTCTCTGAGGTTGCTCACAGGAAGAATTAACTAAAGAAAGAGGTCCCTCCTCCAGAGTGAGTGTCCCTCTCAGTAGGGGGCAGGATGTAGGGTTGTAAGGAAGCTCAAAGGGAAGGAAATCTTGTTCCAGCCTGTTTTGCTGGTATGTGTGATATTGGTGATGGTCTCTCTCTCCTCTCTCTCTCTCTCTCCTCTCTCTGTTATGGATGTATATAGATGTATACTGAAGTGAGCCTGCTTCTTTCTTCCATCACAAAGCCTGAAATAAACCTTAAGGTAACTGCAACACCCTGCTACTCCCATTCCGCCCTCACGTCGACCTAACTTGTCTCTGGTGTGCTAGTGAGCTGGGATCACACTGTGCCCTGGACTGAAGTTCTGTGCTAAGGACTCTGATAGTACCGCTGGAAGAGTTCCCTTGTCACTGGGTGTTCTCTTCCCAGACAAACATCAGCTGTTTTATCTTTGGTTTTAGGTTTTTAATTTTTACCTCTCTCTCTCTCTTTCTCTCTCTCTCTCGCTCTCTCTCTCTCTCTCTCTCGCTCTCTCTCTCTCCCCCCCCCTTTTCTTTCACTTTCTCCAACTTCAGCGTACTTTTCATGTTTGTGCAGTCTCACTTGAGGCAGTAGGTGACGGGTGTTACCTTTTGGGGGGCACTCGGGGAATCTCCGCTTCAAGTCTCCACGGCTCCCCACAGCCAGCACTTCTCTTCCATCACTTTACCCACCTTAGCCCAAGCGGGTCCAACCCTGGTCTTGTCTCTGCATCCAAATCCTGTTTCCCTCAAGACCACGGTTCTTCTGGTGCTGACATGTGAAGGAGGGAGGTGAGGGCTGGGCCGTGTGATCAGATTTGAGCCAAGAAATACCATTTGAATTTTAAAGCTTCACCACTTCCATCTTAAGGATCGGTGTCCAGTTAGGAAGACCACACTGAGACCGCAGTGGGGTGCCGTTGGGTTAGGGCGGTGCATGGCTCCTCACCATCCCCTCACCCAAGGCATCTTTTACGAAGCAAGAAGAATAATCCAAAATAATACTTTTATTCTGGAGAAGGCAAACATTTCTCAAATTCTAGCAGATTTTCAGGGGGGACAATTGAGATACATAACTATAATCATCCAATCGATCCTCCTCCACACTAGTCAGTGGAGAAATGCCCACAAGCCACGTTCTGGACCTGTTGCAGACATTCCCTCAGAGATCCATGGAGGGAAACAACTGCTTTTGAAAGCAGTCACAGGCAACAACCCTGGGATTCTGGAAATCGTAGTTTTACATGGAGTCCTTAAAAAACAGCCGACAGCCAGTGTTGTGAAGAGCCCAGAAGCATGAGGGAGAACGGGAGGAGGACGGAAGAATGATGATGGCAGCCCAAAGCTCCACTGCCACAAGCGTGGCAGCCCTGGACGTCTCCACAAAGATCGCACGATGCCAGCTTCACGTTGGAGTTGTAACTTCTCACTGCCCGCCGCCCTGTTCAGAGAGACAGACTGAACTTTACCGTCTCCTTTGTTCTAAACAGTTCAGTTGCCAGACATAAAACACACCCAATATACTTTTGTGACTTTGTCCTTCTTCACACAATTGGTTTTTCTTTTTTAAAAAAGTTATTTATTTATTTATTTACGAAAGAGACAAACAGAAAAAGAGGCAGAGACGTGGGTGCCAGGGCCTCCTGCCGCTTTGCCACTCCTGCCCGATGCATACACCACTTGGTGCAGCATCAGGCCTTACGTAGGTGCTGGGGAATTGAACCCAGGCCATCAGGCTTTGCAAGCAAGCCTCTTTAATCTCTCGGGCCCAGCCTGTTTTTCTTTACAAAGAACTGAAAGGGGCAAGAGGAGCACAAAGTGCACATGAAATCCAAAGGAGAAACAATGGACTCCATCCACCTGTCTCCACGCAGCCGTCTAGTATTAAAGGCAGCCAGAGATGGTGGCATCACACAACAGTGCAAATACGACTTGTCTCTTGGTGGAGCAGGAAAACTGGAACAGTTAGGTTGTTTAATCTCAAGAGTTTATCTGGGATGACATTTTCTATGCATTCAAGTAAAATTCTGATAACTCATGAGAAGAGTTGTTGACTCTGAGCTTTACTGTACGGACACCTGTCCACACAATGCCTTGTGACAATGTTTTGAACACTGAACACATACTGTTAAGATACTATGCAATCCAGGTACAATTTATCACATAACATAATATTCTTAAACCTACATAAAGTAACTATCAATATAGTAACTCACCACACAACAGAAATAGCCTTATTTCAAAGTTTTAAATCCTGGGCACACACGCTCTAAAAACTATTCAATCTGGGTACAATTGACAATACAAGGAATATTTTTAAAACTATATAAAAATCTGTAATAGCATAATAACTCACTAAAAAACAGGAAAATTTTGTCTAATTTTTAATATATACATTGTCTTTATCTTTGTAAATTTCTTCATGAATTTTTGCTGAATATTACAAATGTATTTTCAGATATTTAAAAATGATTGGTAAATTTAATCATTAGTCACTTTCCCATGATTTCATTTTAAAATGACCCCTCATAAATAAGTTGTTTATACAAAAAATTACATAGTCCAAGTCATTTTCATTTATTAAATGTTAAAATAGGAGATGGAAAGATGGCTTGGTGGTTAAAGACACTTGCTTGCAAAGCCTAATGGCCCAGGTTCGATTCCCCAGCACCCACATAAAGTCAGATGTGCAAAGTGGCACATGCGTCTGGAGTTCATTTCCAGAGGCAAAGGGCCCTGGTGTGCCAATTCTCTCTCTCCTTTTCCTCCTCCTCCTTTTTCTTCTTTCTCTCTCATAAATAAATAAATGTTTTAAAAAGAAAAATTGTTCAAACATTCCCCACATACCCAAGGAAACTTAGTTAAGGGATTTGCACCTAGGTAATGCCTCTAGATCTCCCCAGTGAATCCCACCCCTTCACCTTGAATGAAAAAGTGCTCTGCCTATTTTCCCAAAACACTGCACAAGACCTGAGGTAAGTTTTCTTCCTCTATTGTAGCTGGAAGGAAAGGCCAGGAGGAACTGAACTAGGAAAGAACTACAACTGTCCACAGGTTCACTGTACTTTAACGTGCTTATCTGCAGCTACCCAACACATGGCTGTGTTGATCCTCATGTATCTAGATGGTCCTCAGCACCATGAGCGCTTGTTCAGAATAAGGCTTTTCAAATTAGAAATTATAGCCTATCATAGACTTTTCATAATTAATTTGAGAGATCCCTAGACCAGATCTCTCTTTTTATATCCTAAATTGCTGCCATTTTATTTTATAATGACTAGGGCTAGAGAGAAGGCTCAATAGTTAAAAGAAGACATTACCAATCAAAGCAGGAAAACGAGTTATTTTTCCAAGCACTCTATTTTTGTTACAATATGCAAGTTTCAGCAAAACACGTCAGTTCCTGGGAAAGAAAGCTCCTCCCAGCTCCCACTCTCGTATCCAGGGTGCTGCTCATTCTCCACTGAGGAGACCCTTCTTTACACAGGGATCGGAGGCTTGGAAAGAAATAGAGCTTCAGAGACTGAACATAACTATTTTCTATGTCGGTTTTTCTTGTGAAGTTGGCAATTATCAATTGAAAACAGAAAACATTATGAGCAAATTATCACTTTTTAACATTCATATGCTAAGTGTTACCATGTGAGCCTTGTAAATTGTTGAGTCTTCTAAGTGGAAACCTGGCCTCCTGCATCTCTATCTCCTTCCTTTTCTCTACCAATTGCCCCACTAACTTCTGACTCATTGGGAACCCAGGCCCACTTACTTGGTTCATAGTAATCCACTATGGATACGGATGCATCTTGGGTATTTGAAACTTTGAAGTTTCTCACAGCAGGAATATCAACACAAAACTGGGTTTCATTCACCTTGAAAAAAAAATTTAAAGGTTTCCACACAGAAATGGGAATAATCACCAGAGGAAAGAGACAGCCACAGAGTAGGGGGAAATCATCTGAGAGGAAATTAGTATCTATAAAGAACTGCTAAGATTAAGCCCTAAAAAGAAAACCATCAATCTCTCAATCAATAAAAGGGCTAATAGAACATTCTCAAAAAAAAAAGAGAGACAAATGGCCAAAAAAAATTTTTTAAGCTTTTCAATATCTTTGCCCATCAGGGAAATACAAATTAAAACTACTTTGAGATTTCCATCTTACCCAGTCAGAATGGCGACCTGCAAACAAACAAAAACAAATGCTGGTGGGGATGTGGGGGAAACCTTACAGATGCTGAGGGGAATGTGACGTGTTGTACGGACCCTGCAAAAGTCAGTGTGGAAGTTTCTCAAAGACCTAAAAATAGAATTGCCATATGACTCAGCTATACAACTTAGGTAGATATACCTGAAGATGACTGCACTGTTCACAAGAGCCAGGAAATGGAACCAGCCTAGGTGACCACCAATAAATACATGTGGTTACATCTACATATATGTATATGCACAGTGAAATGTTAATTTAGCCTCAGAGAATCAAGTCATGATATTTACAGGAACACTGAACAAGCTAGAATTTATTATGCTAAGTCAAACATGCTGTACTCAAAAAGATGAATGTCACACGTACAGATTTAGATTAATTTTTATGTTTGAATGTGTGTCCTTAAACTAGAAAGAGGACCACAAAAGAGAAAAGAAGAAATCTCGAAGAAGGTAAAAATACATGCAATCTGAAGGCAACCAGAGGCTACTGGGAGGGAAGGAGGGGCAGCTGGAGGGTGGAAGGGGAAGGGGGTGTGGGGAAGAAATAAACCAAAAGTACATGTGACAGTGCCATAGTGAAATCCCTCATTCTGTTGCCAATTTATTAATAAACAAGAGGAGACCCAGTGGACTGAGGACAAGGAGGAGGGAAATGGGGAGACCAACAGAATCTTGCTAATACAATGTCTAATTTTGGACAGTAAAGATACCCATTTAAACAAAACTGAAGTTGCCATTGAACAAAAAAAATGTTAGAACAGAAACTATTTCCTAATGGCCTCCCTTGGGGTCATTATTAATAATAATAAATAGTAATTAATAATAATTTTATAGTGATGTCATTTTCATGAAAGCAAACATACGGTTGCCATATTAAAATTATTCAAAGATACACAAAGCTGAAATGAAAATAATAACAAATGTATGTAAGGAACACGGGCTTGGGAATACTTCTTCGATGACCACCTTTATGAAGCTTAAGTCTTACTACTCACAGAATCTAAGTAAAGGTGGACTTTTCCATGATCCTGCTCCACCTTCTTCACTGTCTCACTCAGGGGAATTGCGTCTGAAGGCACAGCGAAGCCACTGAGAAGGCTGACTTCCATCAGGACCATCCCGCTCCTCTCTGGGCCCAGAAATCTGTATCAGTGAGAAGAGAAAGAAATAAATCACATTGGGAAAAACATAAAGTTTTAAATTAATTAACGCTACCAAATATTATCCCCAATACTGCTTAAACTACAATAAAATTCACTGTAGAAAATTCCTGTAAACATGTAGTATAAAAACGATTCACTGGACAGGATGGAGCAGCTTGTGTCTGCAGGCTTCTCAGGAGATCCTACTGGGATTTGTAGTGGTGATCCCAAACGAAACATTTCTCAGAAAGTTGACATGTTCTCAAAAGCTGGCAAAACCAAGCTTTTCCACAAGTGACCTCGTGGTGGTACCACAGCATGGGGACCCTTAGAAACATTGTCTTCACCTGGTCTTAGACTATGGCCAAGATGAGGGCCAGTGGGTAAAGTACTTGTTGTACAGCACGAAGACCTGAGTTCGGATCCCACCATCCGCATGAAAGCACGGCATGGGGGCACATGCCTGTTATCCCAGCGCTGGGGAGGCACAGACAAGAGGCTCTCCAGGGCTTGTTAGGCAGTTTGTTAACTGAGTTGGTGAGCTCCAGGCTCGGTGAAAAAATAAGCTGGAGAATTCTGGATAAGATGACAGACTAGAAACAGCCTCCATGCAAGTCAGTGAAGGAGAAAAACATACTAAACCGAAGAGGAAGTTGAAGACAAACCTCAGAAAACCACAAAGAAGTAATGTCAAAAGAAAAGTTGAGGACTGGAGAGATGGCTCAGCGGTTAAGGTACTTGCCTCCAGAGCCTAAGAACCCAGGTTCGATTCCCCAGTTCCCATGTAAACCAGATGCACAAAGTGGTGCATACATCTGGAGTTTGTTTGCAGTGGCTAGAGGCCCTGACGTTCTCTCTCTCTCTCTCTGTCTCTCTCTCTCCCTGCTTACAAGTAAATTAAATAAAACACTTAGAAAAAAAATTTCAAAGGAAAAGATAAAAACCACTAGCAAAATGGAGATGCAGCTGTAGCCACACCAGACTCCAGACTCCCAGCTGACGTCCTGAGTAGAGCCATGAACACTGGGCCACTTAGGACACCGCCTGGGGACTCCAGCACAAATGCAAACGTGAGGTCCTTCCAGGTCCCCAGGACAGCACACGCAAGCACCAGATGGGGAGAGGGGGTGGAAATTTGAAATTAAAAGAGGTCCAAGGGACACACCCTCCCTCCCTCCCTCCCAGACACTGCAGAAACAGATCAAGCAGCAACAAGACAAGGCCCAGCAGAGAATGGCGTGCCCAGGGGGGAGACCTGAGACTCCAAAGGTAGAAGAAGGGAACCCAGCAGTAGCCGACTCAGCACACCAGGAGCTGAGGGGCCAAATCTCAGGCCTCAGGTGTTCACCTCCTGGACCTTCCAGCCAGCCTGCCACTGTCTACACTGCCTGCTCTTACACCTATTGTGTTATCAAAAGAAGAAATACAAATGGCAAATAAGTCCTTTAAAAAGTGTTCAACATCCTTATGTCAGAGAAATACAAGTAAAAGTATCTTGAGATTTCTATCTCACGCCTGTCAAAATGGTTAGTAACAAATGATCATGAGGGTTTGGGGGGAAAGTACCTTTACACACTATCGGTGGGAGTGCCAACTGATACAGCCATTAGGAAACTCAGTGTGGAGGGTTATCAAAAAGCTAAAAATAAAACTACCAATGACCCATCTATATACCATCCCTGGGCGTAGACTCTAAGAACTCTACACGCGACTTTGAAAATGCTTGCTTATCCACATTTGTTTCTGCTCTATTCACAAGAGCTAAGAAATGGGATCAGCCTCGATGTCCACTGACGGATGTACGATGAAGATGGGATGCACATGCACAGCGGAGCTTTATTGGGCAAAATACATGAAACCAGAAAAGACCATACTGAGTGAGAGAACCCAGGCTAAGAAATAATTATTCCATGCTCTCCGTCTGCAGATCCTAGCTTCGAATTTCTAGATTAGTGAGGATAAACCAGAGTGAGTGTCTGGAGAGGCCAGGAAGCCGGAAAGGGTCCACAGAGGAGAGAGATTTGTGGGAATATAGTAGAAGACAGGTGACATGAAAGTAGTGGGAATAATAGGAGGAGGAAAAGGTCTAAGCAAGCATAGGGCATGACAGAGAGAATGTAAAATGCTTCCTATAACCTCATGTGTTTGAATACTTAATACCCAGCAGACGTGCTATTGGGGAAGGTTGAGAGTCTTGTTGGAGAAAGTGTGTCACTTGGGTGTGGGCCTTGGGGTGCTACAGCCTGGCCCCACATGTGACTCTCAGCTTGTTCTCGCAGCTTCCTCCCTGCAAATGTGAATATGTGATGCCCAGCTGTATGCCCCGCATGCTTTCTTGGCAGTGAGCAAACTTCCCTGAAACTGTAAGCCGAAAGCCTTTCCCTCCACGAGCTGCTGCAGCTTGAGCGCTCTCAGCCAGCCACAGGAGAGTAAATAGTACAGAAGATGAACCAAAACAAAGGACATATGAATAAGCCATATGGAAACCTATTGCTTGTAAACCAACTTAAAACATATACATTTTTTCAAGTATTTGAATGAAGGTCTGATAGAAAACTGATCCCTGGAGTCATCGGTTATTAATCAAAAATTCCAGTGACATGGATGAGATACCTCCCAATGTGTTGTTGGTCAGAGAGCTATGGAGGTACCTAAAACAACATAAATTATGGCCATTGCTCTTGGCTGCCCACTAAAATCAGAAGGAAGTCCCTATTGCTGAAGGAATATAGGCTTCAGTTGCAGGTTACAGAGAACTTAAGCTGGAACTGAGGAGGAAGCTTCCTAGGTGCGAGCAAGCTTGCTTCAATGCCAGAAGGTACCATGCAAGCTGCTGGGGAGAAAAGCCACCAACAGTCCAACTCCTACCCAGCCGTGGACCTACACTCTCCTACCCAGCTGCGGACCCTGCATACTCCTACCCAGACAGAACCTGGAGAGCTGCATTACCTGCACTCTTCTATCCAACTAGAGTTGGAGAGATGGCTCAGTAGTTAAAGGTACTTGCTTACAGGCCATGATGGCCTGGTCAATTCCCCAGTACCCTTGTAAAGCCAAATGACAAAGGGGCACAGATGTATGGCCCTGGCACGCTGGTATGCTCTTTCTTTCTCTCCCCCCACACAAACCAATGTTCAAAAATAAAACAAAACAACTTTTCTCTTCAGTGGATTTGTATGCTCTTCAGATATTTTGGGCCAAAAGTTTAACAGTTAAATCTGAGCCTAAAAAAATTATTTCAGCAGAAAAACAAAAAGAAATAATCATGTTATAGTATTAAGCCTGGTTGGTAATTTTAAAATTCTCCCAAAAGAAACTTGCGTTTTATTATTTTTTATCCAAGTTTGTTACAAATTCAAGGAATCCTTGTAAATAACTTTTTGGTTAGTAATTTTCAAGCATGTCTAAGAAATGCTTGAACATGGTTACTAGCAGTTCGAGTCTACAATCTAAAGAGTAATGATAACTAAATTTGTTAAACATGAGAAAGCTTTCAAACATATTTTTTACTTTTTAAAATATATTTATTTGTTTATTTATGAGAGAGAGAGAGATAGAGAGAGAGGAGGGGTAAATGAATGGGCTTTGTGTGGGTAATAGGAAATAAAACTCAGGCCCACAGGATTTACAAGTAATTTGCTTCAACTGCTGAGCCATATCCTCAGCCCCAAATATATTTTTAAGGAGGAGAAAAGGGAGAGATGTAAACAGACACCCACCTGGTGCACACATTCAAATTCACACGATTGACGTCATCTTTATCATCCTTCACATCTACATCTAGATCAAAAGCCTCTGGATTTTGGACAGATCTCCGTCTCCTGGAAAGCCCTGCATCTTTCACGTTATAAATGACATTGAGCTGCAATCAATAAAAATTAGTTTAAGTTATAAGTTAGCAATAAGTTGATAGCAATAAAAGTCCCATCATTGTACTATCTAAATGTTAGGCAATGATTCTTTCCATGATAGACCCAATTAGATTTGCATTCTTTGAACTAGGAAGCAATAGCTTTACTAACCTAGAAAGCATTATTATTAAGCAATGTGTAATAAATGTTTATTAAATATTTGGCACCAGGCACAGTGACTCATGCCTATAATCCCCAGAGTCAGGAGGCTGAGGCAGGTGGACCACTTGAAGTTGGAGCCCACCCTGGGCTAAAGAGTGAGTTCCAGGTCAGTCTGGGCTAGTCTTGAGAATCCTGCCTCAAAATTTTTATTATTTTTAATTGATAAAATTATTAAGTAATATTCTAAAGTAGCTCTCACAGAGCATTTTAGATGGTGGCCCTTAAGGGAAAAAGTGATGCTACAGCCAACTTTCTTGAGAGCATCCTCTAGTTCACAACTCCTATAAGGTACGTCAACCCTAGAGCAATGGTGCTTTTTCATCAGATGGTTTTCAAAACTGATAAATAAATGATGGGCTTCAAATCAACTATGTTTTTCAGCACACACTCTGAGCCCAGCATGATATGAAGGATGCTACCAGAACACTGGGCAGCATGAGAAGCAGTCTTTCTCCAGGGATCCTAAATCAGAAGCCTAGGAATGTCCTCAAAATTCCCCAGGCCAGCCCTGTCCCAATGTGAATGGAATCTATTCAAATGTTTCCTAGAGCAAAATGCTGCTACAGAACGTTGCCTTGTCTCTACTTTTACCTAAAACACACGATGAACACGCAAGTAAACCTCATGCACCCTTCTTGAGTTTGTATGCTTTTCAAAACCTCCGTGTTAGCCTTGACTTTTCAAATCGACACGTGCCAGCCTTTCCACTCTGCCACAACCCAAGCTCATACAATCGCTCACTCCTTTAATCACTCTGGTTATCTCTTCATTCTCCAATTCTCTCAAGCCACAGCAATTAATTACTAAATATAATAATTAAAATTATTTCTGTAGGGCTGAGAAAATGGCTCAGTGGCTCAAGCTCAAGTTCAAATCCCTAGCACCCAGATAATGACATGAAGCCAGATGCAAACTGGCACAGGACTCTGTGATCCTAGATGGGTTGGGGCAGAGCAGGAGAACTCAGAGCTCTGCTGTCCTATCTGCAGGCGCGAGAGACCCTGTGTGAAAGCAGGTGGTGTCCTCTGATCTCTTCACATGCACTGCGGCACACGTGAACAAACACAGTAAGTGTTTCTTAAATGATTCCTGGAGGAGTTGGAGAGCAGATTTACAAAACTGGAAAGATGGTCTCTGCTATCTTCATCATTCTCTTTCCAGTGGCAACTCTCTCCCAAAGACCAATGTCACAAAGCAAGGACGACTACTAGACTTGTCACTTGGGTAATAATTAACACTCACCTACAACTATTAAGATTTACATTATAAACTCAACTTCTCACTTAGAACTTCAAAAGATCATGATTATTTTTCACTGCTTAACATTTCATTACCCAAAGTCAGTTAACACTACAAACCTGAAAGCTGTTTGCATGCCTTTCTCCACAGCACGGATAGAAACATCAACTAAGAAAATCTCAATTCTCATTTCTGACCAATAATTTTGTAATTTTCCTTTTATCATGAAAAGTTTCTCTCTTTGCTTTTCTGAATTTTGATGCAGACAAGAGACTAGTGAACATTCTGACCACATCTCTATTTACCCATGGCTTTCAAACCTCAAGTAACAATCACTTGATTTCAGTGATTTACTTATTGATCAAAATTAATTCCAACTAACTTGGTGATTTAACAAGATAGACGTCTAAAATATACAACTAACTTGGTGATTTAACAATATAAGATAGACATCTAGTACACACTACATATTTACTTGTGGATTTACTCTCTTCATTGAAAGGCAGCTTGGGAAGGGGAATTTTTCTATAGTTATTGTTAGTAAGAACAATATAAATTATTGAGTTTTTGTTTCCTTTTCATCAATCATCATTCCTTTTCATTTTAATTATTTTCCTTGATTTAAAAAATGCTTGCTGTGTCTTAAATGTCATGTAAAATAATCTTAGGATTATTCATAAGTTTCCCAATTATTAGTGATTAATAAGGTGTGTATTCTCTATTAAGAAATATACCTGTTCTCTTAACAGGAGGTAATATCACAAATTTTTAAAAGAACTTTTTCATACTATTCTGGACAAGAGAGAGGATGGAAGAGAGCGCGGACAAGATAAATGAGGGTAACGGAGAGTGGATGTGATAAAAGCATGTTACAGGCATGTATAAACACAAAATGTGTTTTAAAATATATTGAAACTCATTATTTTAAATAATTCTTTTGTGCCTATTAAAAAGCACCTTTTCACCACTGGAGAAATTGCTCAGTGGGTAAAGGCGCTTGCTTAAAAAGCCTGGGAGCCAGGGTTTAATTCCACATAAAGCCAGATGCTCAGAGTGGCACATGCATCTGGAGCTTGTTTCCAGAGGTCCTGGCATTCCTACTTATCTATCTTGCTTGCTTCCTTCCTTCCTTCCTGTTTCTCTCTTCCCTCCCTCTATCCCTCCCTCCTTCCCCTTGAAAATGAATAATTTTTAAAGCATCTTTTGGGCCAGGTATGGTGGCATACACCTTTAATCCCAGCACTCGGAAGGCAGAGGTAGGAGGATCACTGTGAGTTCAAGGCCAACCTGAAACCACATAGTAAATTCCAGGACAGCCTGAGCTAGAGCAAGACCCTACCTTGAAAATCCGCCCCCCCCCAAAAAAAAAGAACCTTTCCTTTCCCTAGAAAAGTCAACTTATTATCTATCTTTTAAGTGTTTCAGGATTTTTTGGTTTGTTTGTTTCTAGCTAAGCACATAATCATGTTTTCCCACCACTTATTATCTTGGGTTTCACATTCAATGACTCTCCAGTACGCAGACTTGGAAAGAGGACTGGAGCAAGCGGAGGGGACAAATAGGGACGGGAACACGCGTGAACTCTGTTTATACCTTGGCACTGAGCAAAACCACGCTCCAACTGTTCTATTCCTATGGCATAAGTTTTATAGCAAAGAAACACATTTTCTATTTTCAAGACACTTGTAATACCATACTGACCTTTATAGTCTTAGAAAATATTAAGAATTTTTTAAGTAAAGTGTATCTTTGTTAATCAGATCATAGTAAAAGTTATACAAGCATCACAATTTTGAACCATGTTTCAAACATAACAGAAGGGTAGGAACCAGGCACACATCGGAAATTCCAGTACCTGAGAGACTGAGGCAGAAGTGTCACAAGTTTGAGGCAGGCCTAGTTTACAAGTTGAGTGTCATGAGTGGCAGCTTTGTCTACATATGTGACCCTGTCTCAAAAAAATAACAACAGGGCTGGAGAGATAGCTCAGTGCTTAAGGCACTTGCCTGCAAAGCCTGATGACCTGGGTTCAATTCCCCAGTACCCATATAAAGCCAGATGCACAAAGGGGCACATGCATCTGGAGTTTGTTTACAGTGACTGGAGGCCCTGGTGTGCCCATTCTCTATCTGGCTCTCTTCTTTCTAACTCTCTTGCTTGAAAATAAATAATTTTAATAATAATAATGTGATTTCCCAACTATTCACATTAATCATATTGGAGGATTTTAACACTCTAAAGCAAGCAATTGCCAAGAAATGCTGTTAAGGTAGATTTATATATATTATATATTATATATATTATATATAATGTGTGTATGTATATATGCTGTCCGCTGTCCACTTACTTGTTGGTAACATTCTTAATAACTTTTTGTTTATTACCACACACATTTATTCTAGATTGGAGTCAGTTCAGAGGATTTGGGAGGGAAGGAGATGGGGAAACAGCCCAACCACCACGTCCAGCCGCCAGTGTGGGGAGAGCATGTGGGAGAGGTTTCAACAAAATCTATGCTGTTCAGCTAAACAAGCAGCAAAAGGAAAGATCATGAGAAAGAAAGGTTCAGGTGAAAGAGAAATCCAGCCCCTCACCTCAGCCATTGGGCTATGGTGTGGGGCTGGGGAGACCTTACAGGTCCCTAGAGAGTCAGAGGTCCTTCTTCTAGGATGCCAAGTGGAAGAGAAGCTCTTAATAACTTTTAAAAAATTTATGTATTTATTTGCAAGCAGAGAGAGAGAGAGAGAGAGAAGAGATACAGAAAGAACAGGCATACCAGTGCCTGGGCATCCAGTCCTGCAAACGAACTCTAGATGCATGCACCATTTTTGCACCATTTTGTGCATCTGGCTTTACCTGGGTGTTGGGGAATCAAACCGGGGTTGTTAGGCTTTGTAGGAAAATGCCTTAACCACTGAGCAATTTCTTCAGCCCCTTAATAACTTATTTTAAAAAGGATCTTGCCAGAGTCACAGAAGTAAATCATTAAGAATTTTATACTAGTTAACTAAGCCAATGACTTAGCAATGTTCCAAAACAGAATTAATATTAAAAGTCATATTTAACTGAAAAATAAACAATAATACATACATACCTGACAAACAGCAAATCCAAAACCACTTGCAGAAATGTTCATTGCAGTTGGCTGTACCACAGCAAGCTGAGTAAAAGTGGAGAAAGAGAACGAGGCTAATTTTGCACACACAGATCCTCCCCGGGAGCACGAGCGGGGAGCACTAGAGAGAAGCGATCCCCAGCGAGGCTGGGGGCTTCGCATCACAGGCAAGCGGGCGGAGGCGGAGGAAGTGCCCTCGGCCAGCTCCTCACTTCACGCCTTGGAAAGGCACATTAATGTCTGTTCTACTGGGGTCAAAGTGTGCCTGCCCCCCACCTCCCTAGCCAGGGCCTGCTATGAACACAATGGCACCTTAATCACTTCTTTTCCCGCACCAGTAAGCGTCTTCTTTGGTTTCTAAGGAATATATGGAGGTCCTCGCATATTCTTCTCTTACATTCAGAGTAAGAATTTCTGTCTGGTGTGGAGGAACATGCCTGCAATCCCAGCACTTGGGAGGTTTAACCAGAAAGCCCTGAAATCGAGGCGAGCCTGGGTAACACACCAAAACTGTCTCTCAGGAAAAGAAAACAAATAGCAGCGATACTACTAGTAAAGTAATAATGCTAATGGTTCTAGCAGTTCTCCTATGAGGATTTCAAACCCTAGCTCTATTACCAGGAACTGTCTTGTCGTGTGTACAATGGAGATAGCAATCCCCGGCGAGAGCATCAGGGTGACCTGGCACCGAGTCTGTGCATTATTCCTTCCCCAGCGTGGAAGTCCCCATGCTTTCTCCTGTTCTTCCAGTCTTTCCAAAGTTTCCGTCCCCTCCACCCTTCCTGAGTTACTTCCCCTTCTATTTAGAGGGCTCAGGGAAGAACTCTTTATGGAAGTCAAGAGCTTAGAAACTAAGCAGAATTCCACTGTAAAGAATGATCTACACAGAATTTTAGATAGCCACCCCTTGTCCACACCTCTGCGGTCTGAAGGAGAAAGCGGTTCTGTGTGTCAATCAGAAACTTTACAGGTTCTGGAGAGCCAGGTCCCAACACGGTCACCTGGATATCCGTCCTTTCTGTATGCATTAGGGCTGAAAATTCAGACAGAGCCTTTAAGGCCACAACAGTATCCTGTTGAGAAGAAGAAAACAATTATGACTCATCATTGAGTCTGGTACTTCGAGTACAGAAGAGGCTCAGAAAATGTGCTAAGACTTCGGCATCCATCCTTACATCAGTTACCACAGACACAAACTAGTTACTACAGAGGGGGAGCCGAATTATTCTTAAATATCACTTACGAATGAGAAAAAAATTAAAGTATCTTAGACCTCTGACTTGAGTTACTAAACTCTCAATCTAAGTAATTTTGCCAGGTGTGGTGGTTCACACCTTTAATCCCACACGTGGAAGGCAGAGGTAGGAGGATCACCATGAGTTTGAGGCCAGCCTGGGACTACAGACTGAATTCCAGGTCAGCTGGGCTAGAGCGAGACCCTACCTCGAAAACTCAAAAGAAAAAAAAAGCAATCTGAGTAATCTTATGAAAGCATTAAAAAAAGTAACAACATTCTTCATACATATTAAAAACATTTTTCAGGCAAAAAGCCTCATCTCTCACCTGGGTGGATGCGAAACCCCCCAAGCTGTTTCTTTGCCTGCTGAGCCACCTCATCAGCGGGATTCCCTCGGCAACCTTGTGTTGAAGGAGGTAAGAGAGCAGGGCGTAGGCTGCAACCTCGATGTCCAGGGAGCGCGGCTGCCAGAACTCACACAGCCTGGGCGCTGATGACACCCAGAACTGCATGCCTCCTGAAAAAGAAGGAATTTCATTCAGATCCACTAACCAAAAATTACACTTCATACCATTAGATATTCCTGTACTGGTTCAAGTTCTATTTGACCAGCAAAAAAAAAATGATATAAATGTAAAATCATGGGTGTGTATGTACAGCAAATATAAATTCTATAAATGCATGATTATACATGCTATGTTTGAAACTATCATAGCTTATAAATTTGTATCTTTATTACCTATATTTAAGGAGGTTTTTATTAAAATATTTTTGCCAAGCAAAATTCCAAGTTTGGCTCAAGAATAAACAGTTATAAAGAAAAGAAAAAATACTGTATTTAAAAAAATTATACATAGTCCTTATATGACCAATTCACCCCCAAAATAGTTTAGGACACATGGGAGAGAGTCCTGTTCTGGGAATCTGTCCCCAAGCAGTGCTCATATGCTGGGAACTGTCTCCCACACACTGCTCTCGTACCCTGGGAAACATCTCACTATTCTGTCTTTGGAAAACTGGTGTTATAAATTCAAAATCCAAGCCCCTGAGGAATAACGAGGGATCCCAGCCAGCTCAATAACCTTCCTAAAGACACTCCTGTTTGCCTCTCAGAAGTCTGTTCCTTCTCGTTCTACACAGAGTGATGACACTTGGGTGGAACGGGACTATCACCAAGCGCAGCAGAGAGCACCAAATACCAAACATCCCTTCAGCCCCTAGGCACACTTATTTAGTCCTCAGCACTGGGAGAGGTCCGAAGGATTAAATCTAAATTAGCAATACTAAGTAGCATTTTTATAGTCTCAGACCTAGAAGGATTTTTTGACAGTTATACCTTCTTCTGTTTTTGTTGTGTTTTGGTGTGTGTGTGTGTGTGTGTGTGTGTAGTATATACTAGAGCGCAGATGAACATGCACACACGCGCCAACCCTAGAAGACATTAGGATCTTTCTCTGTCACTGAAACAGTCTCCCCGTGAGCCCCACCCACCCACCTCCTCAGACCTAGGCTTACAGGGCTTCGGATCAGACTCAGCAAGCCCTCTTCCCCTCCGAGCCACTTCCCCAGGCCCACTTACGCCTCCTCGAATGGGCAGCCCTTCAATCAGTGGATACTATCTAAGCTGATGGATGCCCCCAGCACATGCACTTTGATTCCTGGCTGCTTTATAGAGACTTTGGGGTAGTAACATCTGTGCTTTCATCAGCCATCAAACACAAAGGGAAATGCAAAGGCAGGGCACGTGTAAAAGAAGGGAGAGGCCGGAGCCCTGGAAGTCTAGACAGAGCTCCAGGGGCCAGAAGCATCGTGATCCCATTGCGCATTTCTTTTTCCATCTCGTTCCAAACACACACAGAGAACGGCGTCCATATTGCGCTCACAATGCTTCCTCCCATCTGTTCCATGGTGATAAAGTCTAACAGCCGGTCCCATCATTACCTTCTTGTTCTGCACGCCGACTCAGCATCCGCAACGCATCCTCTGCTTTAGGACTCCCCACCGATGATAGTGCATAGGTTACAAGAGATAAAGTGTAATTGTCTGAAATTTCTCTGTTGAATTCAGACTCCAAAAACTTGACCGAGTCTTGTACATCAATATTACTCTTGGGAAAAAATACAAATTTTACTAATCAAAACAGCCCATTACCACACATGAAAACAAAACATACAGTGAAATGTTCGTCTAAAAAATGATTCCCATGTCATTTAAGGACTATTAGTTGTTGTTGGCAATGGAATCAACAATGCTCACTGACATTTAAATGTGTGCTAAGTATTACTGCTTGATTCATTATAGCTGGGAAATGGAACAACGAGGGGGCGAATGATGACATCCAGGTAGAAGAGGGGCTAGTCAGAAAGAAGAGGGGTTCAGTGGAGGGCAAGGGGAGGATGCTGGGGAAGGGTTATGATCAGCGTAAGTTCGGCTCTGCTTATGACTGTGCAAGTGGAATGAGATTGTCAATAAAACAGCAAAAAATAAAGACTTGCTAAGTGTTTTGAAAATAATACTCCTTTTCAGTTGTTATAATTAAGAGTGCAATAAATGAAAAATGGAGTTTCTGCAACTGTTTGTCCCCCTGAGAATCATAAAACCAAATGACAGAAGAAAGCATTGCTTCAAAATGATATTTCACATAATTTTAATCTCAGGAATTGCAGCTCTAAACTCAGAGAAAAATTTGTCTTCCATATGTCTAGTACTAAACAAGAAAAACAGCAGAACTCAATAGAGAATGGCTGTTGATTTTGTGACATACAGCTCAAAAAGGCATCAAACAGCAGGAGAGCTCTGGGGCAAAATTAAGACTATTAGTGAAAAACTGTCTCTGCACACTCATTCACATCCAGGCACCTGGACCTACTGTACTGTTCACTACTTAACAGGCACTGCAAATATTACCTGGCGTTTTAGAAGAGAAGATCTTTCCCGAGGGCTTGGACATAGCTCAGTGGTTGGACAGTTAGCTCAAGCAGGGCCCTGGGTTCATTCTCTAAGACTCTAAGAAAACAGAAACCCTACTCCTCAACTTGCTAGAACTCATTCCCAAATTCTAAGGAATATTCTTTCCCCTCCCAATAAAGTATTACTGACTTTTATATTAATATCAACTATGTATGTTAAGAAACATTTTAGAGATTCTTTTAGCTACTAGGAAGAAATATTATTTTTATCCTCAGACTTGGAGTGTGGCCACAAAATGCAGCACAATAGAAATCCAAATGCAGATTTCAAACGCAGTGCAAAATCACATTTACACGTTCAGGTCAGGATCTACCTTCCTTGGTTTTCCACTCATCATTTATTGGAGATCAAATACCTGGTACTTTCTGTATCCCAGGAGAGACGTCACAATATAGGCTGTAAGAGTTACTGGACTTGTGTTGCCACCTTGAAGTTCACTATTGATCACTCTTCCTGGCTCCCAAAATTCACCGTTGGGTTTCTGATATCCTCTGAGCCAGGTGTACGTTCTGTGTAACACACTCTGATCAATGTCTATGTGAGGTTCAGCTTCAAGGAAGCATCTTAAAACAAACGCCGACAGCCTTGGTGAAAGAGAGAAAACACAGAGCGTGTTTACGTGCTGCAGCTTACACGTAGCAAGCAGAACGGAAAACACTTCGCTCAGAACATTCGTCAAATGGAGACTCTCTGAAGAGCGGAAGGCCGGCCCAGGAGGACCCGCTTTCCACCTGAACGTGGGTGAGAAATCCCAGAGCGACACAAAATGTCACATTTAGAAAAGAAAGTGGAACATTCTGGAAAAAAATTGAGAAGCATCCTAATCCTCCTTCTTTAGAAATCATCTACCTAGGCTTGTATTATGTAGGTCCAAATCTGGTGTCCATGAGGTCAAAGCTCAGGGTTACCCGTCCTTCTGCTCGAAACAGACCAAAGAAAGTCTCCGAAGCTGAGGAACTGTCTGCAGAGCGGCGGGACTTACGCAGAGTTTCCTTTCCCATAACCTGGCCACCATATCTGCTTGATCCATGTGCTCCTTGTGGCCCACACACGTATCTACCACCCATGCCTAGGAGCGCATTTGAGAGGGAAAGCGAGCAGGAAGGAGAGGCAGGAAAAGGAAGCGGTAGAATGGGGAACGTTGGAGACGGGAGGGAAGGAGAGAGGGAAGAAAGCCAGGAAGAGAGCTAGGGAGGCTGGAGGGAAGGCAGGGAGAAGCACAGGAAGCCACCTCGCCAGCAATATTAAAACCACGATGAAGTGCAAAAACGTCAAGCAGTAAGACACAGAAATCTATCTACGTGTCTTCATCCTGACTCCCAACAAGAGAAAAGGCGGAGTGCGTCTGTCTCAGAAATGGTAAGCATTACTACCAGTAATATCCTGGCTTCTTATGAAGGAAAGTTTTTGCCCTGGCCTCTTGAAGTTAGATGCGGCCATGTGACCAGCTTTAAGAATGAGAACATGAGCAGAAGTGTTCGACTCTGGCCCAGATGTCTTACATCTCACTTTCCCAGCCCTGACAAGCCACAGGCGCCCCTGCCGACTCAACGTGGAAATCCAGCCTAGTTTCAACTCTCAGCATCCGTGCCTCCTCCACTGGGTGGCCAATGTCTCACAGACAGGGTGGCACAACTGGGAAGTGGTAGGACCGTGGAGAGGCGGCCTTAGCTTACAAGGAGGTGCTCAGGTCATTAGGAGACATTGCCAAAGAAGAATGCGGGGCAGCGGCTGAGGATACCTGCACTGACCTACGTAATGTGAAGGGAAGAGGAGATCAAGATAGAAGAGCGGCTATTGGGAAAAGGGGTTCAGTGGAGGAGAAACAGGCCAGAGGAGACAAGGGGGGGGATTCTGACCAGGGAACGTGGTGCGTAGGAATGGAGGCTGTCAGTAAACAGTTAAAACAGGAAGCGTGTGTGACCCTGGTCACTTTCTCTTTCTTTGCTTCCTGTCCATGAAGCGACTGGTTCCGCTCTGCAAGCCTCCCACCATGAGTCTGTCTAACCACAGGCCCAAAATAAGAGAACCAATCAACCATGAACTAGGACTTCCAAACCTATGAGCCAAATGAATCATTTGGTCTATAAACTGATTATCTTAGGTATTTCATGATAGTGACAGAAAGTTAACACAACTGATCAATATGACTCAAAAAATGAATTTGAAGACAGTGAAAGGAAAGAAATTATGTCCCAAAGCAGCCACACAGAGATTGCATTCAAGAGGAAACACTGGATACTTAATTCCATCATTGTTAAGTTTTAATATGTACGTAAATTTAAATTATATGGACTTTTTTTTGAGGTAGGCTCCACTCTAGCTCAGGCTGACCTGGAATTCACTATGTGGTCTTAAAGTGGCCTCAAGCTTCATTCTACCTCTGCCTCCTCAGTACAGGGATTAAAGGTGTGAGCCACCACACCAGGCTTTTTGTTTTGTTTTGCTTTGTTTTACATATGTATTTTTTTCAAATATTTTATTTATTCATTTTTTAAGCAGAGAGAGAGAGAGAGAGAGAGAGAGAGAGAGAGAGAGAGCGCACCAGGGCCACCACCTTGTGGGTCTGGCTTATGTGGGTCCTGGGGAATTGAACCCTGGGCCTTAGGCACTGGAGGCAAGTGCCTTAACTGCTGAGCCATCTCTCCAGCCCTACATATGTATTTTTTAAACAAAATACTTGCACTAAAACAATCAGATATGGAAGGAACAATGTCACAATATCAACTTTTTATTATCATTTTATTGCTGCTTTCCACACAAACGAAAGAGGAATTATGACTTATCTTTTCTAAATAAAAAGTGTTTGATTTGCTGATATCTTAAAAACATTTATTATTATTTATTTATTTATTTGAGAGAGACAGAAAGAGGCAGACAGAGATAAAGTATGGGTACACTAAGGCCTCCTGCTACTGCAAACGAACTCCAGACACATGAACTTTGTACATCTGGCTTCATGTAGGAAATCAAACCCAGGCCATCAGGCTTTGAAAGTAAGCATCTTTAACCACTAAACCATCTCTCCAGCCAAAGAATTATACTTTTAGAAAATCAAGAAAATCCAGGCTTAAAGATTGTGAGAGCCGTGGTGGGGGAGACTATCCAGAGGCATGGCACCCCTCAGTAACAATATACTAGGGCCAGGAAAGCCTGGCTGAATACTAGGCTATCCAGGGTCCCCTGTCACAAGGACTGATCCAGACGACCCACGGAGGAGGATATCCAGCTGATTGGGGAGGGGGGAGGGGAGACATCTGGGAATTGGGGATAACAACTCACTGTTTGCCCACTAAATAATGTAACTCATTATGGACAATAAAAAAATAAGAAAATCCAGGCTTTGGGAAAATAAACTACCAAATCTATGCAGAGACATGTCTATCAATTTCGTGGCCAGTGTAGCCTAGTGAGCACCTACCTATTCCGCGGTACAGGTTTGGTTAAGTGGCAGTAATGCTTACCAAGTGCTCCCTGAAGGGTCTTCATTCCCAAATGCACTAAAAGAGCCATCGTCCCTTTGGTAGAGAAGCTCCCTTTGGTAGCCTGGAGACACACAAATCCATGTATGAGTGACTTGCTATGACTTTATGTTGGAGAATACTGTCAGGGAAAGGGAGCAAGGAAAACATCAAGCAACACACAGTACTGAGTACTTCCTATGTAAGTGCTGCAGAAAGAACACAATCCCAAGACACTTTAAGTAAGACGAGGAAAATAAGATGGATAATCTCCAGATCAAAGCAAATTCAGAAGGCCGCTATAACGTGGACAAGCCCTCTGCCACTCAGAAGCCAGAGAGGCTGAGCTTCACTTATCTCGCTAATATCCAACAAGAGGGTCTTAATGCTTAAAAACATACACTTGTTCCATCATCATTAAAGTGTAAGTAATAGAGCGGGGGAAGTGCTACATAATCTACGACAGCATCTCTTCAAGTTCTTGGCCATGGACACCTGAGGCAAACCAAAACCACCAATGGTGTGCCTACCAAACCAAGTCCACATTCCATCTCTGAAACAGCCATAATACCCTACAACTATGAAAGTAACTTCGTATCTGCAAATATGACAGCTGTTTCATATTTGCAAAGTGACGCATAGAGGACCCAGAGCCCAGTGCTGGAGAAATAAGCCAAACACATAGGAGCCAACAGAGAGTCCGGCCTCCAGGACGGAGTTAAGGTGGAAGATGCAGTGGAGAAAACGACAAACAAGGGAGCGTGTGTCTCAGAGGCCTGGAAGACTAATGACACAGCAAGGCCAGAACTGCCCTTCATCTTAAGAGGGGAACGTTAGATTACAATCTTCATGCTTACACCTGAAATATTATGGTCCAGAGATGAAATAGCCAAACTGTATTGAATGCTCACCGTGTGTCAAGAACTATCTTTAGGTATTAATTAGGTTGAGTCTTACAATCCTAAAATGTGATTTTTTTAAAGTGCTCAACATCTTTAGCAATCAGGAAAATGAAAATTGAAACCACTTTGAGATCCCATCTTACCTTACTCAGAATGGCTATCATTAAGAAATAAATAAGAAACAAATAAATTATTCTTATTAAAGAAAGCATGTAGAGAGAGAAACCGGCCCAGGGTTTCCACCTTGGAAATCAGCGTGGAGCTTTCTCGAAATGCTTGGGGTCTGAGATCAAGAGAACACCAACCCTTTTCCCAGAGCCCAGCTTGCCACGACTTTAAAGAGCCTACTGCTGTCTACCGATTACAAGAAAGAATAAGAGGAATGACGGGGCAGAGACACTGTGCCTTTAAGAGAGCATGTAGAAAGATGAAAACCCTCAAGGCTTGGTACTCATCTTTCTTTAGCCTGAAAATCACCCTTTGGTTTCCTATAAAAGGAAATTAATTTGGGGTAAGTTCTGGTCCTTTTAGGTCTCTCTTATGGTCCCTCCACTCAACCCACAGAAATCTCACACTACCTCCACCTTTGACCCCAAGGACCACTAAAAACGTCCTTCCTAACCACATTCTTTATTTCCAGTATCAACTGACAGAGAATATGTTAGGATAGCTTGTCTAAGACCTACCAATTTTAAGTCATGGCAAAACATAAAATGGCTTTATGTTAATCAAAATTTCTAATGTACATCAGATTTATTGCTATTCAAGATTAAGCTAACAAGAGTTTGTCCAACAGTGTTTTCTCTTTCAAAACAGATCTGTCAAGGGTTACGTCAGAGCTCAGCTGTTTTAGGTCAGCAATAAACAGATTCTGCTCTGTTTGTATGTGTAATCTGACTTTTCAAGTTTATTTACTTATAACTCTCAAGGTATATTCCAGGATACAGCCTCAGGCTCAAGTGATCTTCCTGTAAGAAAATGAGCTCAAGCTCCAGTGTTCTGTTTCCTGGCTAATTTGGGGCTCACACTGAGAGGGCCATACAATAATCGAACTCCATCTCTATGGGCGCCCTCGATGAGCTGATCACTCACCACATCTAACCCGCTGCCAACCAGCACTGCCTCACCATGCTCAGATGGCGACAGAACAGGATACCTGACTACAGAGTTCTCTCTGGGACCTTTAGAAAGCCCCCTCTGGGAGAGACTAACTGCAATTACTTCAGGACCTCTGTTCAGCAGGAGCCGATAAAGGCTGGCCTCACTGTCCTCTTGCCCATAACTACAGTTAAGAGTATCTTCTTATGACAGAGCGGGAAATTGCCTCACACATCTGCCCTGCTCTCTGCACAGCTGCCAGAGCTGGAATTACTTAGGAACGTGCAGAGCTCAAGTCCAGCCCCTTCCCGACACTGCACCCAGGTGTGCTGGCTCCTTCCAGATTCAGCCCTGGACCCAAAATGAAGAACCTTGCTGCTCACGAGGACTTTGAGCTTCTTCCTCTTTCTGAATCCTGGGCTGTTCATCGCCCAGCAGCACCTGAGACTTTCCCACCAGTAAGGTTTTGCCCCTCCCACCCTGGGAGTTCAGGATACTGTGTGCTTTCCTAGGCCCACAGCCCCTGACCACATGGGTGCATCCAGCCTTTGATTCCAGACTTTTCCTTTCCCCACCTAACCTCCCCTGTTATTCTCTCTTCTTTGGTCCACAGCCTCTCCCTCACTCCTCCTGACTTCTGAATAAATATGATAATTTGACAGTAAAAAATTAAAATACTGAAGAGACAAACTGAGGAAGACACAAGAAGTTGGAAACATCTCCCATGCTCACAGATCAGAAGATTTAATATCATGAAAATGGCTATCCCATCCCACCAAAGGCAATATGCAAATTCAATGCAATTTCAATCAAAATTCCAGCATTATTCATCATAGAAATAGAGAAAATAGTCACAAGATTCATATAGAAGTGCAAAAGGCCAAAATGTCCTAAGCGAAAAGAATACTGCTAAGGCATACTTGATTTAATATATACTACAAAACCACAGTAATTAAAACAGCATGGTACTGGCGCAAGAACAGACACGTATATCAGTGAAATAGAATAGAAATCCAGGTTTAAGTGCTAGTAACTACAGCTACTTGATCTTTGACAAAGAGGCCAAAGTACACACTGGAGAAAAGACAGCATCTTCAACAAATGGTGCTGGAGAAATCAGATAACAACAACTAGAAGAATGAATCTAGACCCAAATTGTGAAATCTTCAGGAAAACATACTGAGTGAGGTCACACAGGCTCAGAGAGACAAATGCTGCATGCCCTCTCTCACATGTGGATCCTAATGTGAAGCAGTTGGATCTGCTGGAAAGTTGTGGCAACCAGCAGTACTGGCAGGGAACTAAAGTGAGGCGAGGAGAGAGGGGGCACCAGGGGGAACGAGAGGAGAGAGCTGACAGGCAAACGGAGGGACAGATGCAGGGGTGGAAGGGTCGTGGTGAGACTCGGGGTCGGAGAGGGAATTACACAAAACTAATGATAGCCCAGGCAGAACATGAGCCAACTCCATCACATCTCTCGGGGCCCAAGAGACTATTACGGAGCAATGACAACTTAAACTCAAGGGCTGCTCACACTGCTGTCCTGACAACCTCCTCCGGGAAGAAGGCAACAGACACAAAGGCGACAAGAAACTAATCAAAGCAGAAATAAGAGGACGCAGAATACCCAACACTAAAGGAGAATGATAACACATTCTCTGAGGCTCAGATAACATTGAGGAAGAGAAGACAGAAAGACTGAAAGAGCCCCAGGGTGGGAAGTTGTATCCTGACACTTTGTCCCTCCCACAGAGACTCCTGACCCCACCACAAATACCAGCAACCCCGCTGAGAAGGGCCCTCAGCAGAATGGAGGTGGGAGAGAGGGAATAGAAGCATAAACTTATGGTAATATGACCAAATACGCAGCATGTTCATATTGTGAAGTAGCTATAAAAAAGAATTAGAAAGATTCCTATGAACTGATACTGGGCAATTTCCTGGGTGTACTGCTAAGTGAAAATGGCAAAGTCTAAAATAGCATATAGATAATATATTGCCTGTTGTACAAGAAATGAGAAACAATCACAGAGCCAAGTGGTGGCACCTGTCTGTATGTCCAGCTCCTCAAGAGGCTGAAGCCGGTGGAGAGCAAGCTGAAAATCAGTCTGGACAATTTAGACTCAAAATAAAAGTACTTTTTAAGAGGTGGTGGATAGGTATCTCAGTGAAAGAATATTTGTCTAACATAGATAAGGCTCTGGGTCCAATCTTCACTACCAAGAAAGAGGAAAGGGAGGGAAGAAAAAGGAAGAAACACTCAGATGCATGTTTATTTTCCCAGTGAGAGAGAAGAAATAAACCAGAAGCTAATGAAGTGTATTTATAATAATATAATGAAGTGTATTTATAAGTAACAAGGAAAACAACCAAAAGAAGAGAAAGACAGCTCTGAAAATATTTTAATAACCTTCATTTTTGGAAGCATCCTGGTGTCTAATGTTCATAAAAATAAAATGAGAATGGAAAAAGCGTTATTGTTAACATTACTTTAGTTTGTGTCATCATTTTGTTGTTTTGCAGAGAAATTTTATTTTGTTTTGGTTTGGTTTGTGTGTTTTGGTGCAGAGTTGAACCCAGGGCCCTGTACATACTCTGAAAGTACTCTACCACTGAACCATAACCTAGCCTTTATTGTATCAGGTTTTAGTTTATATAACTGTGAAAAGATCACATTATACAATCTCCATTTTTCAAAGGAAATTAGGAGTCACAGAAAAGCAGAATAATTTCTCAATGTTCACAAACAAAATTAGTGGAAAAGTCTAAGTCATTCTCCCTCAATCTTCAATTGAGGACAAATCCACCAGATAGCTAAAGTTTCACTGTGAGCTCAATGGAGAACCGAAAAGTGAGGAGAGACTCCAAGGGGAGAAGGGGAGACAGGGGAGGGAGGAAAAGAGGAGCCACCTGCAATCTACACTTGTGAAGTGAATTTCTTGATCTTCTTTAGATGAAGCAGAACACACACCTCCAACTCTGCTTCCCCAGAAAAATAAAGAAGCAGAACTCGGGAGAAGACCCACAGTGATTCTCTTGGTAGAGCTCTCCTGTAAGCCTTCCTTCTTCCTTCTCTTCGTGCCTGCATCCTTCCAGAACCTTAGCTGCCTGCCTCTGAGGCACCCCGACATCAGGCCCAATTTCCATATCTATCAGCATAGACACTGCGGTCATGCTCACTGTTAACACAGCAATCTTCCTCACAGTTTAGCCACTGAAGCCAATAAGTCAAAACCCAGGTTTTCTCCAAAAAGTATGAAAAATAAGAACAATTCATTGTGTTATGTATAGCTCTTGAGTCTGGAGAATAACAGTATAGTGAGAAATATCAGACACCTATGAAATTGAAATATAGATCCCATGAGGATCATCACCCAAAACTTCTGTTTACAAAGGGCCATATACAATAAAACTTTCTAGGTCATGAACTGTCTTCGGGCTAACCATGAATATACAACAGTCATAATTTACCAGAATAAAGATGAGTGTACCATTTAAAGAAACAAAGCAGGGCTGGAGAGATGTTTGCAAAGCCTGATGGCTGGTTTTCAATTCCCCGGTGCCCACATAAAGCCAGATGCACCGAGTGGAGCATGTATCCAGTGTCCGTTCACATGGCAAGAGGCTCTAACACATCCATACTTGTTCTCTGTGTGTCTGCCTCTCTCTCTCCCTCTCTCTCTCTCTCTCTCTCTCTCAGCCTGGGGATATAGGTCAGCAGCAGCTAGCACGTATGAGATTTTGGGTTCAGTTCTTAAGAGCATATGGTAGAGGAATATAATTTAATCCTGTTTTTATTTCAACGGAAAACATAATGTGTTTTCAACTAGACTTAGTTATAACATCACTTGAAAACTCAAGCTTTGGGCACTACTGATCTAAAGATCTGAAGAAAACAAGTGGTTTTCATCTTCACTTAACAGGTTCAGGATTTCCAGTCCTTATCAAAAAAGTCTCTTTTTCGGGTTCTACTTTTACTTCCTGACAGCACTTTATTCAATGATGTAGCTGTTGTTTTGACAAAAAAAGAAAAATCAGAAGGTTAGGTCATAGGGCTCTGGGGCCAAGAAAGATTTAAGTAAAGCAATGTGCTCTTCACAAGTGACATTTAAATAATCAAGACACACACCAAACCCACTTTCATTTCTTGAAAAATAAAAACAAGTACACTATGTTTAAAGGACTTTGGCGAAAGAAAAAAACGACTCTGAAATGAGACACCGGTTTCATAATGAAAAGCACTGAACTAGGAAACATTGGCTCACGACCTTGAAATGTCACTTGGTTCAGCAGGCTGAATGGTGGGTCTGGGCTAACTCCATTTAGCTGACTTTCTTCGGCCACTTCGGCAGAAGAAACCACTGGTCCCATTTCGTGGCCAATAAGAACATGCCAAACACAAGGGGATCGCTGTGAGAAGACCTCAGAGCTCTTCGGGGCCTGGCAAACGCATTAATATGACGACCCTCGAGCCCAGAAGTCAGTTCTGACCCTCACTTATCTACTCAGCCTTGAGGGATCCAAAGAAGGAGCTCAACCTCTCAGCACAATGCATCAAGCGAAGGATATACACTGGATCCCGTAAATGGTGAGGGAACGCCATTCTGAGGAAATCACCAGAGTGCCGCCAAGAAGCCAGAGCCTGGGAAAGAGAATCCCATGGAAGCAAAAGGGCCAGAAGTGCCACTGAGCTGGACTTTTCCAGATGCTGGCACAAGGGTATCAGAAATGGCTTCAGAAGAGGCCGAAAAGGGAGGTGGTGGCGGCCAGTTCACTAAGAACCTGCTAGGCCAACACCAGAAACCCAATGGAGGATTTTAAGCAAGAAAAATGTCACCATCGTGACATTTGCCAAAGATCCTTTTGATAACAATGAAGATGTTAGTGAGGAGGCCTGAGCACAGGCACAGAGAGACTGTCAACAAGCCGCTGCAGTGGTGCAGGCAAGCAGTAACGGTGCAGGTGAGTAGTGGTGCAGGTGAGCAGTGTATACAGGTGAGCAGTGGTGCAGGTGATTAGCAATGGTACAGGTGGGCAGTGGTGCAGGTGAGCAGTGTATACAGGTGGGCAGTGGTGCAGGTGAGCAACAATGGTGTGAGATGGAAAGAAATGGAAGAATGTCTTATCTGTCTTGAGAGGTACAATGGTCAAAGCAACCATATGATGTAGGTATTTTTACTACTTCATCTTACAAATGGGAAAACGGAGCTGTCAGAATCTGAGAGAACAGATTCAAGATGGAATCTGAGAGCCCAGTCCTGCGGTCCAGCGGCTGCTGTAACCACTGCTCACTACATCCCCTGAAGTAAGATGAACAAGCTGGAAGACGACTGGCCTTAAGTCTCTTTCCCTCTAGCAACCACTAAGCGTGAAGAAGGCAGCCCATCATCAGAGGCCAGAGGGTGGTTGGAATCTTCAGCTTTCCAGGGTGGAGATCAAACCCGGGGCCTCATGCACGCTCAGCAAGTGCTCTGTACGTGACTCAGACTTCATCTGGCTTTGAACTTGTTTGACAATCATCTAGTCCGAACTGGTCTGCAGGCCCAGTGCTGCTTTTGAAAAGCAACAAAGTGTGGACTACTAAAGTCTGCTAATCCAGAGCAAAATACCTGGAAAGCAAGGTCAGATTACCTTTCTCTTAATGATTCAGACCATTTAAATATATTTAAAGCATTAATATCTAATTGGCCAAACTTGCAATTTATAAAGCATGCAGAAATGTGGAATTATTGGCATTTTCAAAGTATTTTACTTGATTCATTTACAATGAATGCAGACCAACTTCTAATTCTAATTATATATGCCATGTACTTTTCAGGTGATGCCAGACAGATTAGTAAATCTTGAATTCAAACTGAATCTTGTTTTCGAATGGTAAAAAGCTAAATTATGACAATCCCAAATATTTTTGCTAATCTCCTTGATACAACTATTATGCCCGAGTGGCACAGTACACCACAGAGAACACTCAATGTCCTTCTTGAATCTAATCATAATAGAATCAAAACACTTCCTATATGCACACATTTAGAATCTTAGTGACCTACAAACATATACGTAAGAGTAGTGTTTTTAAATAGCCACCTGTATACAGAAAACTGCCAGATCTTTGACATTTTCCTCAGGGGCCTCACCAGTCCAAGGGTCTCAAAGTCGGTCAGAATGTCAGCATCGTGTGACTTCCTAATGTGAGAAAAAATATACCACTCTCCCTCCACCCATCAGAATTCAGGTCACACTCAGCCCTGATGCCCAACTCTGGTCTCCCTTGCTTTCTCCTCCTGCGTCCTGCGCTGCTCCTGAGGGAACTCCCTGGCTCCCACTCAGCCTCTGTCCGTACTATCCCACCCCACAAAGACCTTTGGACATGGCACCAACTGCTGCACCTAGATTCAGTACCTTACAGCTCAGCCTGGTCTAACTGGACACTACAGACAATAACCCTTACTGCCTCCATGTTCTCCTCTGCTGTTGTATCAGAACCCCGCTAAGACTACCAGCACGGGGATGGTATTCAAACATCATTGTCCAATCCAAAGTCCTCTTCTGTCCAACCTGTTGCTTCTAATAACTCCAGAATAGAACAGTCTAGCAAAACAAGCTTCTCCTGTGCTGTTCTGAGCTCACAGATTCCATCGAGAGTTAGACCCTGGAGATAGACGTTATTTAACCTCCTTGCCTATAAAATGGAAACAGTAGTATACCTACCTCCTATGGTTTTTGTGAGAATTTAATGAGACGTGTGAAGCTTTTAAACAAGGTTAGTTGTTGTTACTGTTACAGAATTGAGTTCAGGATAAACAAGTTTCTATAAAATGAAAGAATATGAAAGAAAGGCTCATATCAAAATAGTGCCATTACCTGAGCTTTGCAATTCATCTGTGGTAAAGTTAGCTTTTAAAAAGCTAATATTAATCTCTAAATTTATTTGGAAAGGCAAAAGACCCCGGATAGCCAAAACCATTCTAGGTAACAAATCCTACTCAGGAGGCATCACCATGCCTGACTTCAAAACATATTACAAAGCCATAGTAATGAAAACAGCATGGTACTGGCATAAAAACAGAAAGACAGATCAATGGAACAGAATTGAAGACCCAGCTTTAAATGG
>PVHP010018644.1:0-33024 GCA_004024765.1 Zapus hudsonius
CTGCTTCTTAGCAAGGAGTGAGCAAGTAACTGAATCACCCTGTCCTCAGTATGAACTCCAAAGCAGAGCTACTCCATCTGTGGTTTTTGTTGCTTTATTTGGCATATATAGTGTATGTGGTGTGCATGCATGCGTGTATGCATTTGTGTGTGATCATATGTGTTTGTGTGTGATCATATGTGTTTGTATGCAGGTGTGTGTGCAGAGACCAAAGGTAGATATCAGCTGTCTTCCTCAATTGCTTTCCACTATCGGTTGTCTTCCTCAATTACTCTCCACTTTTATTCTTTAGAAGGGGACTCTTGCTGAACCTAGAGCTCACCAATTCTGCTTGACTACCTGGCCAGTGAGACACAGGGATTCTCTCTGCCTCCACAGCACTGGCCTACAGCAGTGCAGGCCACTATGCTCAACTTTTATGTGGGTGCTAAGGATCCAAATTCTGTATGTCTTCATACTTACACAACAAACACTTTAACTACTGAGCTAACTCCCCAGTTGTTCTGTGTTTTTCATGACCATGTGTAAGTCTCCTTCATGGGTATTATGTCACTACAGTGTCATTATTTGATGAGTACTCTTATTAGTTGGGCATGGTGGTATATACCTTTAATCCCAGTACTCAGGAGGCTGAGGAAGGAGGATCACTGTGAGTTCAAAGCCAGTCTGGGCTATAAAGTGAGTTCCAGGTCAGCCTGGGCTAGAATGAGACCATACCTGGGAGGGGGGGGAGAAGAGAGAACTCTTAATGCTAACCTTTTCATGTCAGGAATGAAGTATGTATTCAATGACTGAAGGAGAGCAAGGGCAAAGGTATCATTCACACTTCTTTTCATGGAAAAGAGCTCACAACAATTGTTGCTTCAGTATACACACTCTTCAAATTCAGGATTAAGTCATTGGAAAAGGCAATTCTGGAACCTGGAAAACTAGGGGTTCCTACCTTATCATATGAAGCAGATGTGAGATCATCATAGTCAGAAAGCCAAGGGTGAGCCTCAGCATCCCGTTTTGCCATCTCCTCCAACTCTGCCTGCAACTTGTCCCAGAAATCGACATCAGACTGTAAGGAAGGGAAGGTAGGTAGAGAAAGAAGATGCTTCACGACCACCCATCCCACCTCAGCTCCACTGGGATGCATTCCCTGGGGCAATAGGGCCTAAACGTTAATATGTTCAGAAATCATCAGAAGGGCTTTTGTCAAATGTATATTCCCAGATCCTATCCCTAAATTCTAAAGCAGTAATCTGGAATAATGTCCAAGAATCTGAATTTCTTTAAAAAAAAAAAAAAAAAGTCCCACTTCACACCTATATAATTCCAACAAAATGATCCAGGCACATTATGAAATACCAAGCTCATCACCTCTGAATTACTGTACCCACTCTCTTCATGGGCAGTGTTTGCTCTTGGGGTGCCACTCCTACACTAGCTGTCTCACCTCAATAGCTGACTTTGCTCGTTCAAATTCTATATCAAGTGCTGATGTGTTGTTCACTGGTCTTGTGAACTGGTCAACCCAGGCATCTGATGTGTTCTGTGACAAAGAAAGATGATCAGTACCACCTCCACCTACTTTCTTCCCATTAACATAGACAGACTGAACCCACTAACACCACTGGCCTAGATGCACTGAAAACATTCAGAATGTTTTCCCCACTCCCTCAGGACCTGGATGCTATAAAGACAAGATAGCAATAAAAACCCTTCCCCATCTGGAACCACTGAACACTGAACCCAAAGCCTGGTCACCAGCTAGCTCTGAAGTGAGACTGGGAAGTGACAATGTCCTACCTGCTGCTGTATAAACTCAGCTGCCCACTGTTCTGCCTGAGCTCGGCCCGACCCTGCAACGGACTCCAGGGACACCTGCCCCTCGCCAATCTGCCGCACGAATTTCAGGAACTGGGCACAGAGACACACAGTGGCACCAGGCACAGGACTTCCAGGTGTGCACTCTTAACCATGCCCAAGAGGATCCTGTGCTCACCCCTCCCCTGATCCCTAGCTGCGGTCAAGATATGCTAAAGGCCCTGAAAAAAGCAGAGGTCAAACACAAAGGGATTTCTTTCTCTAAAAAGCTAAGAAGGTACCAAAAAAGAGAAATGGTTAGTAGACAGGGAAATGAGGGAAAATACTGGAAACAGTAGGGTTCTGAGTAAGTCTCTACTCTTCACAGAAGAAGAGACCTATCATCTCATTCTCGAAAAGTAGGATAAGGGAAGCGAGGCTTTTGCCTTTTAATTCCAGCTCTGCTGAGCACAGTGACAAAGGATGTGACTCACCTCGGAGTTAGCCAACTTAGGATCATCCACCTTAGCCACAAAGTTATTGGCTGTGTGCTGCAGATCCTCCTCAGGATGGTATTCATCATACCTGTGACAGGGAAGAAAAAAGCTAACTTTACAATCCAGGCAACCACCACATTTTCCAATGCTATTACCCAATCCCAG
The DNA here is from genome assembly GCA_004024765.1 of Zapus hudsonius. Classification (NCBI taxonomy): domain Eukaryota; kingdom Metazoa; phylum Chordata; class Mammalia; order Rodentia; family Dipodidae; genus Zapus; species Zapus hudsonius. The sequence goes on from PVHP010018644.1 coordinate 2,454, forward strand.
CTCATGACAAGTATAGTTCCTAAGGGGGAGAGGAACAAAGTAATGCTATTTCACTCTCTAGTAGGAGTTATAAACTCCAATGTACATTAAAGAAGAATATCTAAGCAGGAGAGGGAAAGTATTAGTTATGTCTTTTTCCTTCTCCTTTCCCCAAACATACTCTGAAAAGGAATAGATAGCAGCAGGGTTAAGGGAACAGGGAAGAAAAGTTAGGATTTTTGCCTATAAGTGAAATATTAATTTATGGGGCTAATAACACAGGTGGAACTATTAATAAATAAAATAGAAAAGGAAGCCTTCGTGTACTCCTTTCATGAAGACCCAGGAAGACAATGGTGGGCTCACCAGCGATCCGTGGTGGCTGTTCCCTCTGGCTCTCCCAGCCATAGCTTCTCCTCAGACTGTTCCAGATATTCCTCAGCCCAGCGGGCAGGGGACACAGACAATGGGTCTGCAAGGAGCAATTGGAGAACTCATTCAGGCTACAGTGTGGGATCAAGAAAAGGGCAAGTAATATGTACCCAACTGACTATCAAAACCAAGCCAAAGCTCGGCTCTGAGACCCTAAGTTACTACTAAATCCCAAGTAGCCTCTCCAATGGCTAAGCCATTCCCAAGGATCCAAGATGGAAGTCTATTGAGACTTGGGAACAGAAGGCCAAATAAGAAGGAAAGGATGAAGAACCAAACCCAACTGGGCACAGTGGTGCACACCTGTAATTGCGGCACTGAAACATTACTGACAGCTGAAGGCCCTCCCCACCTATGCTCATGCAAGCATCCCTAATTTAACTAGCAGGTCATTTAAAAAAAAAAACACTTAAAAGTATGAAGAGGATTAGTCAGGAAGAGGTTGAGTGAGGGGGCATTAAGAATGAGAGAGGGTAATGGGGAGAATATGATCAAAATACATGATATTCATATATGAAATTCTGAAAAATAATTTTTTAAAAAGCCAGAGGCTGGGGAGATGGCTCAGAAGTTAAAGGTACTTGCTTGCAAAGCCTGACAGCCAAGTTTGAGACCCCAGTATCCACATAAAGCCAGATTCACAAAGTGCCACAATGTATCTAGAGCTTATTTGCAGCAGCAAGAAGCCTTGGTGTACTCATGCTCATTCATATTAATTCATTCTCATTTCTCTTTCTTTTTCTCCCTTCCATCCCTCCCTACCCACTTCTCTCCTGCCTCTCCTACAAAAAAACAAAAACAAAAAAACCTTATTGGCATATATTAATTGTACAAAGGGGCTTCACTATAATACTTCCATGCATGTACATGTGTTTTGATTATACTCATCTTCTATGATTTTCTTATTCCTTTTCCCATTTTCCTCTTTCTCTTCCACATCCCTCCAAACTCTTCCTAGACGTTCACAGGAAATAGCAAGCACTGAGGTTTCCTCATAGAAACTGCAGGGAGCTCCTTTGCCTTGGTCTATCCTCACACTCGGTCACACACTCCCCACAGGGGTCCTACTGGATGTTTTTTACATTTTTTTTTTACATTTAATAATGGAGAGGCAGCATACAAACTGTGAAATTATTGCCTTTGTGCTAAACTTGAGCAAACAGCTCAATGAACACCTACATATGAACACTCATAATCAGCATCTGGTAAAGTCACAGACATCTGCAACTCCCTCAGGCCCACACACCCAGAAGTAAACATTATTCTGACTTTTATCATTTTGTTGTTGCCATCATTTGAGTTTTGTGCTTTTCTGAAACAAAGTCTCACTATGAAGTCCAGGCTGTCCTGGAACTCATGATCCTCCTCCTCAGCCTCCTGATTGCTAGGGTGATAGGCATGCACCACCACACCTGCCTCTTTTGTCACTTGTGATCATGGTTTTCAGTATAATTCTAAAGTCATCTGGAGCTCTAGTGACAAAGGACACTGTGTGACATCAGAACAAACATTATCAAGGCAACAAGCTAAATAGGAGTACTAAACCGTTTCTCAACCTCCAGGACTTTGTTATACATCCTAGAGCAAGAAACACAGCAGTAAGGTACAGAAGGAGGAAACAGAAGGCCTGAGCCCTTCTGCTCTACATCCACATCTCAGACACAACATACACTGACTCTGTCACTAATCTTTTTCCTCATTTGAAGATCTCAGTTACTGATTTCAACACTAAAACGGCACATTTATCTCCTCAGCATCAATGCACATTCCACTTTATCCAAGACTTTGCCTGAATAATTTCAATGAAATGATCTCAAAATCTGAGAAAATAGTCAAAATCTGAAAAAAACAGAAGGATCAAAGGCCTCAGAATATGCACACCTAATCATATATGTAATGTATAATTAATAAAATGAAAATCATAGTTGGCAATTGCTTGGGGCCATATGCTTTAATTTCAAGGACTCTGAACCATTAGATTCTGCTCTCTAGCTCCTACAGGTAGAATTTTCTTCCCTTGCCCCAGCTTGATTGTTGTCCCAATTGTAAATATTGAAAAGGAAATGTTTAATACCAGAATGACTTTATAATGCTTTCCAGTCCCTTAGTCCCAATCTGTTGAAAAATAACTAGCCCCTCTTCATTACTCTCCAGCCCTCTTTACTCTTGTTTTACCAAAGCATACTCTAATCACAAATGCTCCTCAAAATACACTGAACAACTGTCCCTCAAATTCTATAATTTGATTATATTCTATAAGCTCCTGTCAATGGCAAGAAGCAACAGAAATAATACAAAGACCTGGACTTCACAGTGAAGTACACAGAGGGGGGGAACCCTATGAGGTGAGAAAAATCATCTCTAAGTTGCTAGGGGTGTACATCAGTCCTGACTAACATGAACAAGGATATGACTTTGATCCCTGCAAAGGGCAAAGATGTTGAGAATCTGCCAGAATTTGACATTTGGTCCTATTTATTAGTCTCAAGACCTAGAATTTTCTGGCACTGTGAAAGTGCCCTAAAAAAGGAATTAAATAACCAGAAACAATCTAGCTTCAAAAACTTCTTTGAAGTCGGGCATGGTGGCACATGCCGTTAATCCCAGCACTTGAGAGGCAGAAGTAGGAGGATCGCAGTGAGTTCAAGGCCACCCCGAGGCTATATAGTGAATTCCAGGTCAGCCTGGGTCAGAGCAAGACTCTACCTTGGGGGGGGGGGGAGCCTTCTTTGAGAAATTCTTATAGAAAATCAGATCCATTTAGACATTCTGAAATTGAAGAACTAAGGCCAAAGCAGGGACAAGACTATCATAGGTAAAGTGTAAACTGAACAAACCTGGATATCAAACTCATAATGTCATATCATACAACTTCTGTGTCATCATGCCATCTAATCATATCTATTATAGGTTCAAACAACAAAAATTCAGAACTCCCTACCCTTATCATTGAAAGTCACTGTGGACATAAATGCAGAGTCTAGAATCAGCCTAGGATCACCCACATTCAGATCTCAATGCTACTATTTATTCACTGTGCATTTCAGGTAAGTTATGTAAACCTCTAAGTTTCCATTTCCTTATCTATAAAGCAAAGACAATAACAGGCAGCTTATGGGAGTTTCTGTAAAGATAAAGCACATGGTAACAAATGTCTGCTGTCATTACTGTCTATTCACAGCAAATCTTACAAAACATAACAAAGAGCTTGATATCCCTTTATTCCATAGCCTCTTCCTCCTACAATCAGGGGAAATTTATCACCAATCATATTCTGCTACTATCCACAACTTGTCCTAAAAAAGTGCAAGTTAATATTCCATCATTACCCTATGAATCTTTTAGGTGGACATAGACAACAGAGGCTGTCTAAATCTGGAATGCTAAAAGATGTATTTAAACTCCAAATCTGATCAAGCACAAGATGTATTTGGCCAGAATATTTGGGCTCCATCAGGAAACATAATGTGGTGATGGAATAGATCGACTAGGATGGTGTTTGCAAACTACACATCTGAGGAAGCTGCATAACTATTCATACACACACATACAAAGAAAGACACATAAGACTGGCAAGAACACCAAAGGCAATACCCTAATTGTAATGCTAGACATAACTGAGCATTATGCAAAATATTATCAATGTGGGAAACCAGGTGACAGGCACATGGAACTTTACTTTTTTTTTCTTTTTGGAAAATTCCACAGACTAATCACTTCCATGTTGTTTTTTTTTAAGGCAACTAAAATTAAAAGATGATATGCTGGACTGAAGAGATGGCTCAGTAGTTAAGGCTCTTGCCTGAAAAACCTAACGACTCGGGTTCAGTTCCTCAGTACCCACCCACATAAAGCCAGAGGCACAAAGTGGCACAATGCATCTGGAGTTCGTTCACAGTGGCTAGAGGGCCTGTTGTACCCATATTCATATTCTCTCTATCTATCTTTCTTTCTATCTTTCTTTCTCTCTCCTTCCTCTGTCCTTCTCTGCTTGCAGACAAGTATTTTTAAAGGTGATAGGCAAGTTTTAAGCTCTATTTTAAATGATTCTAGAATCTTAAAACTGAGGATTTTTTTTTTAAAATAAGAATCTGCATGCATAATGGTGGATGCCTATAATTCCAGCACTTGGGATGGTGAGGCAGGGTTGGAAGTTTGAGGCTAGCCTAGGCTACATATTAAGTCCTTATCTCAAAAAATAAATAAATATAAATAAGACAAGCATGGTGGTGTGTGCCTGTAATTCCACCTCTCTAAAGGAATCACCTGGAGTTTGATTAAGAGTATAATATCTTGTCTCAAAATCAACTTAACTCTAAAGCAATAGCTAACCTGTATCACTGATATAACTATAAAAATGAGAAAGTTATTTTTAAATAAATTACTAGAAAATGAGTTTCTTTTCACTTTTTCTCCTAAATCTCTATTCATTATCAAAGGTCCGGCAGGGCAACACCAGGACAAGCTGACACCAACTTCAGATAGTTTGTCTTCCAGGTACCCATAAGTCCCTGCCTGTGAAGTGGGCACAGTTCCAAAACAATGTGCAAAGTTGAGCTTTCCAGAGACAGCTTAACAGGTGAGACAGGTCCAGCATGTTTCTAAAGCTGTTTCTCACATGTGAAGAGTTAAGGAAGATTTCACTGACTATAAACAAGTTAAATACTTAAAAGTAAATATCAACCATCTCAATGCTGACAGCAGCAAGGATGCTTTGGGTTTTGTTTGTTCTGAGTTACTGAAAATACCTGACGTCCACCCATTACAACGGAAGTCTCTCTGTACAAAGGATTAACACTTAAGTCTAAGGTTTGTGTGAAAACATGAACATTTTTGTCCAGCAAAGGGTCTTTGCTACAGATTGGATTTTGACTTGAGGCAGTGCCACAAGAAAGAGTCCCAATTTTTCAGTAATAGTTTTCAAAAGTATGAAGCCCAGAAACAAACAGGCATGAGTATGAACATCATATCTGTTACTGAATGATTTTAGACAACCTTTTTAACATTTGCAAATCTTAAGTTTATTTTCCTATAAAAAGTTCCTTTAATATTTTGTAATTATAGGGGACTAGGGTGTAGTTTAGTGGTAGAGCGTGTGCTTAGCATGCATGACCCCCTAGGTTTATCCTCAACACCAGAAAGTTAACAATAGTAATAATAAGGTGAAAAATACTAAACTTATGTCATGTAAATAGCAAATGGTTTAATATGAATTGTGTCTTGACTAATCTTATCAACTTAACTGGCAGATGCCAGTATTAGTAAAGCACATCACTGAGTTCATCTGTGAGTGTGTTTTCCGGGAGCATTAACAAAGGGAAAAAGACCCACCCTCAATGTGGGCTGTACCAGTGGGGACACACAAAGAATAAGGGAGAAAAAGGGAAAGCCAGCTAGTATAGGCCTCCAGTCCTGCTTCCTGTCAGCCATGAAATAAGTAGCCTCTGCCATGTTCTCCCACTAATGTGTGTTCTGCTTCAAAGCCCAGAATCAAGCCCAGAATCAAGAGTGAAGCTTCTGAAACTGTGAACCAAAGTGAATTTCATCCTCCTTTAAAAGTCCTATCAAGGGCTAGGCATAATGGTGCAAGCCTTGAATCCTAGCACTTGGGAGGAAGAGGTAGGAGGATTGCCATTCTGACACCACATAACAAATTCCAAGTTAGCCCAAACTATGCAAAATCCTACCTCTAAAAACAAAACAGAAAATAAAATAAATTCTACCAAGTATTCTGTCACAGTGAACACATGTTCATATTAGCTAGCATTAATAGGAATAATATAATAACAGGAATAATGGGGAAAGGAGGGAGTTCTGATGAAAGAGACCACTGGCTTATGCTGAAAGTGGATTTAGATGTTAGGTCCTAGAGCTGTACTTCTATGTGTGGAGGAAGCTCTATGTTTAAGAGAATAAAAATGATAGGAAAAGAGCCGGCCATGGTGATGCATGCCTTTAATCCCAGCACTCATGAGGCAGAGATAGGAAGATCACCATGAGTTTAAGGTCAGCCTCAGACTACTTAGTGAATTCCAGGTCAGCCTGGGATTTCTGGGAGACCCTACCTCAGAAAAAAAACTCAAAAAAAAAAAAATGGTGGGAGAAGAAAACAGATCAGTACCCATTAGTAATGTGAGAAAAATTCAATAACTATGATGATATTACCTCCCTGAAAATGTAGAATACTTGTAATCTCCTCTATTTCTATCTCTTGTCATTCTTGATTTCTTAAGGTAAAAAAAAAGACAATAGTTCTTTTTGTGAGAAAGAAATCAAAGAGTCTGCCCTTCTCCCAGACCTCTATCAGATAGGTTTGGGGAGAGAAAACAATTCCCAGGGAAGCAATGGGCATAAGATGCTCTGAAAGATAGCAGATTAGGCTGAGTGAGACCCCTCAATCTATATCCAAGAAAGAAAGAAAAGCATAAACTGCAGGCTTGGTAGGACAGAACAAAGGCTGAGTCTACAGGGTCTAGAATCATTCAAACTCTGAGTCAAATCACAACTCCACCACACATAAAGCTGTGTCACCTTAAACAAGTTATTTTACCTTTTATCTATAAATTATTAATAAAAACACTAACTAGAACTTAAAAAGTCCTCATGGAGATTAAACCGTTAATGCATTCAAAACACCTTGGAGCCTAGAACACAGCAAGTAAACAGCAGCTGCTATTATTAATTTTTATCATCTTGGAATGGTCTTTGCCATCAAAGATCATTCAGTCAGTCTTCAAGTATACATGAGGACCCCACACAGACACCAAAGCCTACAGATGTTCAAGTCTCATAAAATAATGTAGTGCTTGCATATAATCTACACACATTCTCCTATATGTTTTAAATCATCTCTAGATTCTTATGATACCCCCAAAATGCAAATGGTATATATATAGTGGTTACACTATTTAGGGAATACTGAAGAAAAAAAGTATAGCCAAAGAGTTCACTTCACACCTGTGATTCCAGCACTCAAGAGACTAAGGTAAAATAGGATCAGAGTCCAAGGCCAATCTCAGTTACACAAACCTGGGCTACAATCTCAGTTAAGGCAAGCCTGGGTAACAAGACATTTCTATCTAAAAACTAAAAACATGTATAATACAGACATAATTTTTTCCAAGTATTTTCCAGAAGTGAAACCTATCAATACAGGTGGCTTAACTGTACCTAAAGCCTCTGAACCCACAATAGTATTTTCCAAGGCCCCAATTCCATTCAAGATGATCCAATGCCAATCTCAGGTGCTAAGGTGAATACTTTTCTCTCTATTACATAACAATAAAGTTCCCAGTAACAGAGAAGCAGACATTTAGTCCTCAGCTTAATATGGCTCAGTTATTGTCACTAACAGCAGATGGATCTGGTGCTCTATAAAAATGAGTCAAGAGGCCAGAAAAGCTTCAGCAGCCAAAATCACCTCACATCATAAAAGGAATAGGAAAACAGTATAGAACTTTAAATGCTCCATAAGAACTATTGTAGATTTTCCCATAACAAGCCTCACCTGTAACTTCAGCAATGAATTCTTGGGACCAGTCAGTCTCATTATAATCCTGAGTTGCATCCACAGCATCTCCAGCTGCAAGAAACTCGTGGGCCCAGTTTTCTGACAAAGCCAAATCTGCCACACCAGGGGCTTAAAAGAGACAAAAAAAAAAAAAATTGAAAAGCAAATATATGCCTATCATTCCTTTGGGATCACTTCTAAGAACACATGTAAGCACTGGTCCATTTGTCTCCTCCACATATCATTCTCCTGATGCTAGCAGAATACAAATATCCAAAAAGAACCCTTAAAGCCTGCTTACACAGAAAATAGTGGTCCTCTCTCTCAACAGACCCTAGACATACCTCTCTGGGGAGCCTGGCGAAAGTTTGACTGTTCAATCTCCTGCATCTCTGCCAGAAGGTCATCCATCTTGAAGGTCTGAGGAGCGCGGGACACAAGGGGTGCATTCTGGTCCTGTAGGAATTCAGCCACCAACTGTCACAGAGAGATGGCAAAATGAACCACTGGAGTCACTAGGTGCCAGTAAGGGACAGGGCCCACTATGGATGGAAGATACTGATGTCATATACAAGAAAAGAAAAATGAAAACAAAGACAGATAAAAAAAATTTCAATTGCCTCAAAAAAAATAAAATTACCTAGGTATAAACCTAACCAAGGAAGTGAAGGTTCTCTACAATGAAAACTTTAAAACACTCATAGAGAAATTGCAGAAAAAACTAGGAAATGAAAAGACATCCCATGTTCTTGGATTGGAACAATATTATAAAAATGTCAATTCTACAAAAAGTAATCTGCACATTTAATGCAATCCCCATCAAAATTCCAATGACATTCTTCACCAAAATAGAAAAAAAAAAACCTAAAATTCATTTGGAAACACACACACATACACACACAAAAAAAAAAAAAAACCTCTAGTAGCCAAAACAATTCTAAACAACAAAAATAAGGCTAGGGGTATCATCATATCTGATTTTAATATATACTATAGAGTCACATGTGGTAGTTTGAATGGATGTCCCCCAAGAGATTCTGAAGTTTATTAAAGGTTTTTCTCCAGCTGCCTGGCTGGAGGTGTCGCCTTGTCCCTGAGTTCAAGCTGGAGTTCCTTTGGTTTGAATATCAGAATGTACTTGCTTGCTTTTGGAGTTCCTGATAATGGGGTTCTCTTTCTGCCTGGATCTGTGAAAGAGGCCAACCTCTTTCACCATATGAAACTTCCCTTGGATCTTTAGGCTTCAATAAATCCTTTCCTCCCATAAACTGTACCTGGTTTGGAGGTTCATCCTAGCATTGTGTGGCTGACTAGACACCACACAGTAACAAAAACAGCATGGTACTAGCACAAAAACAGAGAAGTAGAAACATAGAGGACCCTGATGTAAACCCAGGTAGTTACAGCCATCTGATTTTTGACAAAAATGCCAAAACTATTCATTGGAGAAAAGACAGCCACTTTAACAAATAGTGCTGGAAAATCTGGATATCTATATGCAGAAGGATGAAAATAGATTTGTACCTCCATACACAAGAATCAAATCCAAATGGATCAAAGACCTTAATATCAGATCTGAAACTGCTGGAGGAAAAAATTCAGGAAATACTTCAACATATTAGCATAGGCAACAACTTTTAAAATATAACCCCAGTTGCTCAGGAAATAAAATCACTAACCAACCATTGGGACCTTATGAAAGTTAAAAAAAAAAAATTTTTTTTTTTTGAGGTAGGATCTTGCTCTAGCACAGGATGACTGGGAATTCACTATGTAGTCTCAGGCTGGCCTCAAACTCAGGGCAATCCTCCTACCTCTACCTCCCCAGTGCTAAGATCACAGGCAAGTACCACCATGCCCAGCCCTTAGACAAAGGGCACTGAATAGAGCAAAGGGGCAACCTACAAAATAGGAAAAAAAATCTTTGCTAGCTATACATCTGACAGAGGATTAATATACAGAATATACAAAGAACTCAAAAAAATAAGAAATCAGGGCTGGAGAGATGGCTCAGCGGTTAAGGCACTTGCCTCCAGTGCCTAAGGCCCTGGGTTCAATTCCCCAGGACCCACATAAGCCAGAACCACAAGGTGGTAGCCCTAGTGCATTCTCTCTCTCTCTCTCTCTCTCTCTCTCTCTCTCTCTCTCTCTCTCTCTATCTCTATCTCTGCTTGACAATGAATAAATAAAATATTTTATTAAAAAAAAGAAATCAAACAACACAATCAAAAAATGGGTTATGAAACTGAATAGAGTTCTTAAAAGAAGAAATACAGGTGGCCTATAAACATCTAAAAACATGTTCTACCTCCTTAGGCATCAGGGAAATGCAAATTAAAACTACTATTCCATCTCACTCCAGTCAAAATGGCCATCAAGAAAACAAGTGACAATAAATGCTGGTGAGATATGGGAAAATAGGTAACCTTGTACACTGTAGGTGGTAATGTCAACTGGTTCAGCAAAGTTGCGTGGAGGTTCCTGAGACAGTTGAAAATAGATTTACCGGGCTGGAGAGATGGCTTAGCGGTTAAGGCACTTGCCTCCAGTGCCTAAGGCCCCAGGTTCAATTCCCCAGGACCCACATAAACCAGACCCACAAGGGGGTGGCCCTGGTGCTCGCTTGTTCTCTCTCTCTCTCTCTCTCTCTCTCTCTCTCTCTCTCTCTCTCTCTCTCTGCTTGAAAATGAATAAATAAAAATATTTAAAAAAAAAAAAAAAAAAAAGAAAGAAAATAGATTTACCATCTGACCCAGCTATACCACTCCTTGGCATGTATCCTAACAACTTTTAGTCACTACCTTAGAGATCCTTGCTCATCCATGTTTATTTTGGCTCTATTTACAATAGCTAGGAAATGGAACCAGCCTAGATGTCCCTCAACTGATGAATGGATGATGAAGATTGTGGTTCATTTATACAATGGAGTGGTTTAAAAAAATTAAATTATGAAAAGGAAGAAAACTTTTCATAGATTCAGCAACACAAATACAAAAAAAGGGAAAAATACTAGCAAGAAAATCTCATTTGGCCAGGAGAGTCCAGGTTCAAATATGAGTACACAAAGTTGAAAGATTTAAAAAAAATACACACTAAACAAGATAAAAATAGTATAGAAGAGAGACTGTATATTTACCTCATCCTCAGGGCCTACTCCCAAAGGCTTGGAGACCTAAGAAAAGAAAAGGAGGCAATATGACAGATCGGCAAAGGCCACAGGCACACAAGTCAGGGTCCAATCCAATTCTAGCTCGACTATTTGTATGGCCTCGGGCAAGTCAAGAGCCTTCCCTAAGCCTGAGGTCTTTGTCTATAAAACGGGTGTCCTCACCTATAGAAAGGTGCACGGCACTGAGTACAGTGCCGGTGCTAACCGCGACCACTTGCAGCCCAACCGAGAAGAGCAGTCCCCATCCTCGCCCTCCACCGGGCTCACCGAGTCAGAGGCCGGGGCGCCCGGGGGCCAGGGCCCGGGTCTCAGTCCCTCTTGCCGAAGGGCCTTGTCCTGGGTGAAGTGACCCGCCAGCTTCATGAGCGGGTTGGCACCCCCGCATTCGCCCTCCACCAGCTCCCGCATGGCCATGGTGCCCAGCAGCGCTCTGCAGGACGGAGGATTGGAAAGGAGGTCCCACGCCGCTCGGCGCCACCTGCCCCACGCGGGCCACCCCCACCTCTGCCAGGGCGCCCCTCCTCCGCCCACCCTGCCCTCCGGGGCACGACGGCGGCCCGGCCCCGGGGAACGGGGCCGACGCCGCGACCGCGACCCCGACCCGACGCGCACCCCTCAGCCCCGCGCCCCTCCCGCCCGCCCGCCCGCCCCCGGACCCGAGAGACGACCGCAGAGGCTGGGGCGGCGGTCCTCGCGCCCCCTCGGCCCTGCGCTCACCGCCGTCCGCCGCGTCGCGTCGCGCGACCCGCCGGGGCACCTGGCGAGGGCTGGGGGAGGGAGAGGCGGGGGCGGGCCCGGGCTTAAAGGGGCCGCGACGGTCGCGGCCGGCCGCCCGGGTCCAACGGAAGCTGACTGGAGGGGCGGGGCCTTAAAGCTGTGGCCGCGCGATGGGAGGAGCCAGGAGGCTTAAAGGGGTCGAGAGCCTTAAAGGGGAAGTCCTGGAGAGTCGGCCGACGGAGCTCTCCAAAGAGACTCTGGAACGCGAGGATTTTAGCGAAAAGCTCTAAGAAGGATGGAGCTGGGAGAAGCTTCTCGGGCTTGGGGGAAAGCCAGGGATGCGGATGCTGGCTCTTCACGGGGGTGCCCTGCCCTGCCCTCCCCGAGTCTGGTTCCCCCAAGCCCAGGTAAGACGCCAGCCTGGACGCGGGCGGTTTGGGGACAGGGATGTCATCAATTTGCCCCTTCAAGGCAGCGTCATGGTCTCCACGGAGACGGAGGCCTGCCCCCGATTTCTTTACAGTCTCTCAAAGGGTGAAAATAGAGCAGTATGATGACAAATTCCTGAGACTGAAATAAGGTCCCACACACGCATCCTGAGACCTGGAGCCGGGAATGTGCAGGGACGTGAGTCACGCCACCCTCCTCCTTCCAGCCTCGCCACAGGTCAAGGTCATGATGGTCTTATTACCCCTGCTCAGGTTGACAAAGCGTGAGCCAAGACAAGAAAATACCTTTGATCACAGACCATAAATTCAACATCTGCTTGGGTGTCAAACCTCAAAGTCACTGGGAAACAAACCCTGATATCTCACCAGGGTCCAAGACCAGGAGTCCCAGGTGTCCCGGGGAAGGACAGTTTTGGGAGACTAGGCAGGTGTGCAGCAGGTGGCGCTCTGAGGCCGGCAGGCTTGGTTCTTCAAGGGCCTGAAGATTCAAAGGTGAATGTCCCCTGGGGAGCACTAGGGCTGTCGGTGTAAATTCATCCTTCTGGGGAACTGAGTGGTTGAACAGGCCAAAGGCTGCACTTTCTGCCTTTCTTACGTTTTTTGCTCTTTCAAAGACCCTAATCCCATTTTCCTAGAGACCACAAATCTTAGCCCCTGGGTGTCCCCTGTTCCCAGGCTATCTGTAAGGAACACACTCAGCACCTAACTAAACCACACCAAGGAAGAAGACATTCCCTCTGGAAGGGGCTTACTTTGCTAGAGGATCGTTGGAGAAAACAGTGTCTAACTAAAAACATACAATGTGGTCAGGTTTCTGAACAGCAAGGCAACCAGAGAGCAGCTCCCAATATCACTCAAAACACAGCACACACATAACCTGCTCTGCTAGCAGTTTCACAATGTGTTAGCAATAATTCACTATGTGCCAAGCTCTTGGGAGAAAGGTAATAATAACTCATAGTTATGGAATGCTTATTGAAATCCAGGTGTTACACTAAATGCTTCATAAATATTGGACTTTTAATCATCATAATCCTCTATGAAATAGATACTACTAGCCCTGCTTTACGAATAAGACTTGCCCCAAATCAAACATCTAGAAAATCAAGAACTTTGACTCCTAAGCCAATAAATTCTTCCCAGAACCTCCCAAGGGTGCTGGGAAAAACTAGTAAATTACTTGGGTGTTTAATATTTAGGTTATTGAATAGATTTTAAATTCTAGATTTTGTTAATCCAGGCTCAACTTTAAATTCTTACTCCATCCATAAATGTAGTGTTTTTATAAGATAAATATGAAGCTGGGCATGGTGGTGCACATCTTTAATCCCAGCTACACGAGGTAGAGTGAGACCCTACCTCAAAATAAATAAAACAAAACATAAAAATCAAGGGCTAGAAAAAATGGCCAGCAGTTAAGGTGCTTGCCTGCAAAGCCTGATGACCCGGGATTTGATTCCCCAGTACCCATGTAAAGCCAGATGCACAAAGAGGTACATGCACCTGGAGTTTGCAGTGACTAGAGGCCCTGGTGTGCTCGCTCTCTCTCTCTCTCTCTCTCTCTCTCTCTCTCTCTCTCTCTCTCTCTCTCTCTCTCTCTCTTGATAAATAAATAAAAATGGGGTTTTTGTTTGTTTTTTGAGGTAGGGTCTCGCTCTAGCCCAGGGTGGCTTCAAACTCACAGCAATCCTACCTCTGCCTCCAGAGGGCTGAGATTAAAGGTGTGTACCACCATGCCCGGCTTAAAAATGTTTTTTAAAATTTTTAACAAATTAAATTTCTCCAATTTTCAGACATATATTACAGACATATATGCTATGTTTGGATGATCTGTCTAGGGATGATCATCCAAACAGAAGATCAGCAGGGAAAAAAACAGATCTTTACAATATCATAAATCAAATAGACCTACCAGATGTTGACAAAACATTCTATCCCAAAACCATAAAATATACATTCTTCTCAGCAGCCCACGGAACCTTCTCCAAAATAGACTGCATATTAGGACATAAAACATGCCTCAATAAATTCAAGAAGATTAACGTAGCCCCCCTACATCATATCAGACCACAACATGTTAAAACTGGAAATCAACAATGGGAAGAACAGCAGAAAGTACACCAACTATTAGAGCCTGAACAATACACTACTAAACAACAAATAGGTCATTCAAGAAATAATAAAGGTAATTGAAAAATTTCTTGAAGTAAATAACAATGAAAACACAACATACCAAAACCTATTGGACACAATGAAGGCAACCCTAAGGGGAAAATTCATATCTCTAAATGCCTTTGCACCAAAGACAGAGAAATTACAAAGGAAAAACTTAACTGCCCATCTAAAGGCAATGGAAAAACTTGAACAATCGAAACCTAGATGCTCAAGACAAAAAAAAAATAATTAAGATCAATGAAATGGAAAATAAAAAATATTTTAAAATAGATGAAACAAAGATCTGATTCTTTTTAAAAATAAATTAAATCAATAAACTCTTGGCCAATTTTATTAAATGGAAAAAAGAAAGACCCAAATCAACAAAATCAGAAATAAAAAGGGAGAGGTCACAACAGATACAAATGAAATTAGAAGAATTGTCAGATCTTACTTCCAAAACCTCTACTCCACTAAATTGGAGAACCTGAAAGAAATGGATGAATTCCTGGACACATACCACCTACCAAAACTAAATCCAGAACAGATTAAATTCCCAAATAGTACTATCAAATCCTCTGAGATTGAAAATGTAATAAAAAACCTCCTCAAAAGGAAAAGTCTAGGACTGGATGGATTCACAGCTGAATTCTACCAAACCTTCATCATAGAACTGTAGCCATTCTTTTTTATGAATTTTATTTTATTAAATGTTTTTATTTACAAGGAGAAAGAATGAATAGGCACGCCAGGGCCTCCTGCTGCTGCATGGTCCACTTTATGCATCTGATTTTACGTAGGTCTCGAGTACTGGGGAATTGAACCCAGACTGTCAGGCTTTTCCAGCAAGCACCTCAACTGCTGAGCCACCTCTCCAAACCCACTTGTGTAGCCATTCTTTCTGAAGCTTTTTTGGGGTAATAGAGAGCAGGTATTGCTTCCAAACTCCTATGAAGTTATCATCACCCTAATGCCAAAATCAAAGACACAACATATATATCCCTGATGAACTTGAATGCAAAAGTTCTGAACAAAATACTTGCAAACTGAATGCAACAATCAAAAGTATTATCCACCTCAACCAGGTGGGCTTCATCCCAGGGATGCAGGGAGGGTACAACATGAGGCAATCAATTAATGTACTCCACCACATTAATAAACTTAATTACAAGAAACACATCATCATCTCAATTGATGCAGAAAAAGCCTTTGACAATATTCAACATCACTTCATGATCAAAATACTGCAGAGACTGGTCATGGAGGGCTTATGCCTCAACATAAGGGCCATATATAAATCTTCAAAAGCCCAAATCATACTCAACAGGGAAAGACTCAAGGATTTTCCACTAAAATTGGGAACAGAAGAGTGAGGTCGACTCTCACCACTGCTCTTCAACATAGTGCTTAAGTTCTAGCCCAAGCAATAAGACAGGAGAATGACATAAATGGGTTACGAATTGGAAAGGATGAAGTGAAACTATTCCCTTTTTGCAGATGACATGATCCTATACAAAACAGACCCAAAGGATACTACTAATAAGCTCCTGAAAGTGATAAACTGCTTCAGCAAAGTGGCAGGATACAAAATTAATTCACAGTGGATCAGTAGCCTTCCTGTATGCAAATGACATGCATACAGAAAAAGAAATCTGTGGTATTGTCCCTTTTTCAATAGCATCAAAAAAATATCAATACCTTAGAATAACACTACCCAAAGATGTAAAAGACTTATAAAATGAAAACATAAAAACACTCAAGAAGGAAAATGAGGAGGTGTGAAAAAATGGAAAGATCTTCCACACTTCCAGATAGGTAGAATTAATATTGTGAAAATGGCAATCTTTCCAAAAGCATTATACAGATTCAATGCAGTGCCAGTAAAAATCCTAGTTTCATTCTTTATAGACTTGGAAAAAATAATCTCAAAATTTATTTGGAAAGGCAGAAGGCCCCAGATAGTGAAACCTATTCTCGGCTTTAAAAAAAAAAAGCTCCTCAGGAAGTATCACCATTCCCAAACTAGAGATATACTACAAAGCCATAGTAAGAAAAACAGCATGGTATTGGCATAAAAACAGACAGACCAGTGGAACAGAATTGAGGCATGTGCTCTTAGTATGAGTAACTTTAGTTACTTGATCTTTGACAAAGGTGCCAACAAAGTTCAATGACCAAAAGATAGCATCTTCAACAAATGGTGCTGGACAAATTGGATAAATACATGTAAAAAAATGAAACTAGACCCACTCCTCTCACCATGCACAACAAACAACTCTAAATGTATCAAAGACCTCAACATAAGACCAGAAACCCTGGAAACCCTGGGAAAAAAAAAAACAGGAGGAACTCTCCATGAGATAGGAGTGGGGAAAAACTTCCTGAGCAAACCTCCAGTAGCCCAGGAAGTGCATCAATCACTTAATCAATGAGACCTCATCAAGCTTAGAAGCTTCTGTACAGACAAACATACCATACTCAGAGCCAATAGACCACCATCACACTTGGAGATGATTTTTGGCAGCTATAATACAGACAGAGGTCTAATATCTAGAACTTACAAAGAACTCAAAAAATAAATAATAAAAAGTCAAACAGCCCTCTACCAAAATGGGCATTGATCTCAACAGAAAATTTACAGAGGAGGAAACACAAATGGTCAATTCCCATTTAAGAAAGTGCTTGGAGAGATGGCTCAGCAGTTAAGGCACTTGCCTCCAGTGCCTAAAGCCCTGGGTTCAATTCCCCAACACCCACATAAGCCAGACCCACAAGGTGGTGGCCCTGGTCTCTCCTCTCTCTCTCTCTCTCTCTCTCTCTCTCTCTCTCTCTCTCTCTCTCTCTCTCTCTCTCTCTCTCTCTCTCTCTCTCTGCTTGAAAATGAGCCCTTGAGAAGGGACCCCAGAAATGAGGAAGTCCAGAATTTAAGTAAGAAATGTAGAACCCTTGACCAATGGGGTTCCAAAAAGAAAAAGAAAGAAAGTGTTCATCAACCTTAATCATCAGGGAAATGCAAATCAAAACTACAATGAAATTCCACCTTACTCCAGTCAGATTGTCATTTATCAAAAAATCCAATAACAATAGTTGCAGGTGAGGATGTAGGGAAAAGGGAACCCTCATTCACTGCTGGTGGGATTTCAAACTCATTCAACTACTGTGGAAAGCAGCATAGAGGCTCCTGAACAAATTGGACATAGAGCTACCAATGGACCCAGCTATCCCTCTACTAGGCATTTACCTTCAAGATGTCACACCTCATCACAGAGACATTTGCTCGACCATGTTTATAGCAGCTCAATTCATAATAGCCAATAATTGGAATCAACCCAAATGCCCATCCCTGGATGAATGGATATCAAAGCTGTGGTACATTTACATATTGGAATTTTACTCAGTGGAAAGGAAAAATGACATAATGAAATTTGAAGAAAAGTGGACAGACTTGGAGCAGATCATACTTAGTGAACTCACACAAGAACAGAGAGTCAAGTATTGCACATTCTCTCTCATATGTGTTTCATAACTTGGTTATGCATGAACAGCAAGAAAATCTGTCAGGTGAATTGAAAGACTGACAAAGGGGATGGAAGGAATTTGGGTTGGAGGGGGAAGGTGGGAGACATACACACCAATCTAAACCAATAACGAACAATGCCATAAAATCTTTATTTTATACAGTAACCTCTTGAGGAAACTGTGGGCATCACCTGGTAAGAGGTGGTAAGAATAGGAGGAAGCCTAAGCCCATGAAAAATTGATCAGACCTACAACTCCCTGTTCCAGTCATTGATTCCTTCCCACACTGAGCTGTTGATCAAGGAGACCCAAGAGGTTCCCCAAATAAGACAGGCTTCTGTCAAAGCTCTTGGATACCCATCTCAGGCCAAAGGTAAACCATATTGCTGAAGAAACCACAGAAAATCATTGCACAACACCAAGAGACCCTTTAAGATCCAGAATGGTAACCAGCTCCCAGATGGTAGTATGTGTAGTGCTGGAAGACACTACATGGGCTGCCAGGGGAAAGTGGTAAATGATATTTGGAGAAAGCAGAGACCACTGATATACAATTCAGACTGATGTCACATGAATACTGAACACTGTGCTTTATGGTCAAGATCGGCAAACCAAGAAGTGATCACCTGTGCAATAGTGGCACCAAAACTAGGGGGGTAATCAATGGCTTTCAAATTGGCTAAGAGATCCACTTAATGACAAGTAAACCTAAACTGGAATTGGAATCCATGGCAAAATCTTATGGGGACCAAAAACCCAGGCTCCAAGGGGAAAATCCCACTACTAAAGACTTACAGAGAGGCTACAGCCCAATATAATCTCACCAAATTGGCAATGTGTCTCTCATTTAACCTATACTGATCTCACTCTCTGATGGAGATTCTGTTTGTATTTTTCAGAAGGCAGTGAGAGAGCCATGGTCAACCCAAATCCACCAACAAACCATGGGATGACAGCTGACATCCTAGCAAGAGATGAACCACCCTTGGCCTATCATGTAGACCCTAAATGAAGCCTATGAGAAAGTGGTGTGATAAACAAGAGACCTATCACCACACCAAGTAAGATAACCCAGGATAGGTCAATGAGACAGATACCAATGATATCCAACACAACCCAAAGCAAAAGTCCAAAAACACTTAAGCTCTTAACAATAAAGCAGACTTCAAACTCACCCATCATGACTCAGGGAACTGAGTGGAAGAGGGGGTGGAAAGAATGTACATTGACCTCCCCCCTCAGCAACAACACACAAAATATGGGGGGAAACTGGCTACCTCTGGTAAAATCCATAACCCCTTACTCCATGGACTGATCCAGTATGCCCAATGAGGAGGATACTCAGTGGATTGGGGACAGAGAGGAAGGAAATGGGGGTTCCATCATAAAATTTGTTTATACAATATATCTAATTATGACAGATGAGATCAGGCATGCTCAGAGTGGTATGGCCATACACAAATGTTGTCAGGAGCCCATCAATTATGGATAATAAAGATATCAATAAAAAAGAGTGATGTAAATTCCAGCCTTGAGCAGAGCATGGTGATGCACGCCTTTAATCCCAGCACTCAGGAGGCAGAGGTAGGAGGATCACCATGAGTTCAAGGCCAGCCTGAGACTACATAGTGAATTCCAGGTCAGCCTTGACTAGAGTAAGACCCTACCTCAAAAAAAAAACAACAAAAAAAATTCCAGCCTTGTTCAGTCCAAAAAAAAAGAAAAGAAAAGAAAAATGGACCTTTCTATCTGCCGTCTTCAAGAAACTGAACTCACCACTAAAGAAAGATGCCTTCTCAAGGTAAAAAGATGGAAAATGATTTTCCAAGGAAATGTAAATAAGAAGCAAGCAGGAGTGGCTGTATTAATATCTGACAAAATAAACATCCAGCCAAAAGCAATCAAAAAGGACAAAGAAGGCCACTACTTACTCATCAAGGGAATGATCCAACAGGAAGACATCACAATCATTAAGCTATATGCACCAAACACTGGTGCTCCACAGTTTATAAGGAAAACTTGCTGGATAACAAACAAGAAATAAATCCTAGCCGGGCGTGGTGGTGCACGCCTTTAATCCCGGCACTCGGGAGGCAGAGGTAGGAGGATCACCATGAGTTCGAGGCCACCCTGTGACTACAGAGTGAATTCCAGGTTAGCCTGGGCTAGAGCGAGACCCTACCTTGAAAACCAAAAAAAAAAGAAAGAAAGAAATCCTAACACCATCATAGTTGGGGATTTCAATACTCTTATCAATAGTCAGATCATCCAAGCATAAAATCAACAAGGAAATAACACCACCATAAATCAATTAGAATATTCCATCCCAGTTCTACAGAATAAACATTTTTCTCATGGAATCTTTTCAAAAATGGACCATATATTATGACATAAAATGTGCCTCCATAAATTCAGGAAAATTGCTGTAACTCCCTGCATATCAGACCACAATGAGTTAAAGGTAGACATTAACAAGAGAAATCACAGAAAATACACCAGCTCCAGAAGACTGAACAATACGCTATTAAACAATGAATGGGTCATTCAAGAAAACAAAAAGTAAATTTCAAAATTTCTTGAATTAAATGATAATGAAAACACAACCTATCAAAACTTATGGGACCCAATGAAGACAGTCCTAGAAGGGGGAAATTTTATAGAGCTAAATGCATTCATAACAAAGACAGAGAGATCTTGAACTGATAGCCTAACCACCCATCTAACTGCATTGGAAATACAAGAACAATCTAACCCCTAGGAGCTCCAAACAGAAAGAAATTGTTAAGATCAGAGCAGAGGTTAATGAATTGGAAACAAACAAAACTACTAAGAAAACTGATGAAACAAAGAGCTGGTTCTGTGAAAAGGTAAACAAGATTGATAAACCCCTGGACAATTTGATCAAATGAAAAAAACAAAAGTCTCAAATTAGCAAAATTAGAAATGAAAAGAGAGAGATCACAACAGATACCAATGAAATTAGAAGAATCATCAAGACATATTTCAAAAACCTCTACTCCACAAAATTGGATAACCTGGAAGAAATGGATGAATTCCTACATACATACCTCTTACCAAACACAAATCCAGAGCAGATAAATCCCCTAAACAAACCTATGACATCCACCAAGGTTGGAAACATAATCAAAACCCTCCCCAAAAAGAAAAGTCCAGGACCTGCTGGATTCTCTACCAAATTCTACTAAGCCTTCATAGTGGAACTAAACCACTTTTTCTCAAGCTTTCTCACATAATTGGAGAAGAGGAAATGCTCCCCAACTCCTTCTATGAAGCTAGCATTGCCCTAAAACCAAAACCTCAAGCTTCCTTATATCCAGTCCCCTTCTGGGAGACCTGCCCACTCTGGCTCACTCTACAGAAAGGACCTCCTCTTCTCAATCCTTCCTGTAAACAATCTCAGAGACCCACTTAAGATTACTGTGGATTACTAAACAGGTCAAGTTGACAATAAAAGGTAACCATCACAAAAAGCTTTCAATAAAATACAACATCATTTCATGATCAAAACACTGGAGACACTGGACATGAAGGATTTATACCTCAACATAACCAAGGCAATATAAAAAATACCTAAAGCCCAAATCATACTCAATTGGAAGAGTCTCAAGGAGTTTCCATTTAGATCAGGAACAAGACAGGGGTGTCCACTCCCACCACTGCTCTTCAACATGCTGCTTGAAGTTCTAGTCCAAGCAATTAGAGAAAGACATAAAAGGAATACAAATTGGAAAGGAAGAAGTCAAACTAGCCTTATTTGCAGATGACATATTCTATACATAAAAGATGTGAAGGACTCTACCATAAAACTCCTAAAGATGGTAAATGCCATCAGCAAAGTGACAGAATACAAAATTAACCCACAAAAGTTAGTAGCCTTTCTGTATATAAATGACATACAGAAAAAGAAATAGTGACCAAAAATACTTTGGAATAGCACTAATAATGTGAAAAATTTATAAAATGAAAACATAAAAACACACAAGAAAGAAATTGAGGAGGACATGAGAAAATAGAAAGACCTTCCATACTCCTAGACAGGTAGAATTAATATTGTGAAAATGGCAATTCTATGAAAAGCAATATAAAGATTCAACAAAAGACCAATAGAAATCCCAACATCATTTATTGCAGAGATAGAAAAAATAATTTCAAAGTTCATTTAAATGGCAGAAGGCTTCAGATATCCAAAAATATCTTTAGCGAATGAAATACCTCTGTAGGTACCACCATACCCAATCTAAAACTATACTATAAAGCTAAATAGCTTTTGTAATGACAAACATACCTAAAAAAAGCCTACAGAACACCATCAGATTGGGAAAAAATCTTCACCAGCTAACCACAGACAGAAGCCTAATATCTAGAATCTACAAAGATCTCAAAAAATTAAGTAAATTATTTGCTCATACAATGTATATACCTATTCATAATAAAGATATTAAAAATTAAGTAATACAAAATCAAACAACCAACTTAAAAATTGGTAGTGAACTGAATAGGGAATTCATAGGGAAAAATACAAATGGATAATAACCAGTTAAGAAAATGTTCAACATCCTTAATCATCAGGGAAATGGAAATTAAAACAATTCTGTGATTCCACCTTACTCCAGTTAGAATGACTATCACTGAAAAAAACTTAACAATAGATGTTGGCGAGGATGTGGGTGGTAAAGGAACCCTCATTTACTGCTTATAGGAGTGCAAACTTGTACAACCACTGTGGAAATCAATATATAGACTCCTGGAAAATATGAAAATAGAGCTACCAACTAACCCATCTATTCCTCTAGTGGGGATCTACCCTAAAGGCTCCTCTCTACAATAGAGACATTTGCTCAAACATTTTTATAGCTGCTCAATTCACAATAGCTAAAAATTGAAATCAACCCAGATGCCCATCGTTGGAAAAATGGATATCAAAGTTATGGTACATATACACAATGGAATTCTACTCAGCAGCAAGGAAAAATGACATAATGAAATTTGTAGGAAAATTGATGGACTTGGAACAGATCACACTCAGTGAACTCACACAAGCACAGAAAAACAAATGCCACATATTCTCCCTCATCTGAATTTCCTAACCAGGAACAGCTTGAGTTGCAAACAAACATGACATACAACTTGAGGGACAGATGATAGGGATGGGAGGGTTGTGGGGGAGGAAATTTGAGGGAGGGTAATATACACAAAACTAAATAAAAATTAACAGGTTCATGGGATCCTTACTCCTGGACAGTTGGATAAAAGAGATAAGCCTCCAAAGGAATCTGGGGGTATTGTCTAGTAGGAAGATCCCTGAATAGGATGGGATAAAGCCTAACTGTAATTAGGCTTATAACTCCCAGTATGAGAAATTGGTTACTACCCATGTTGAGCTGTTGATCAGAGAGATCTGTGAGGTTCCCAAAATAAGACAGGCTTCTGTCAAAGCACTTGATTACCCACCTGAGGTAAAAGATAAGACCCTATTGCTGAAGACATCACAGGCTTCTGACACACCACATTGAGAGGCCCATCTGGAACCTGAAAAGAAGCCAGTTTTGACTTTGTTAGCCCATATAGTGCTGAAAAGCACTACATGTGCTGCTAGGGGTAATTGGCCAACAATGTTGGGAGAAAGCAGGGTGGAGGGGGGAAACACTGCTATACAACAGCAACCAGTATGACAAGATATACACCACCTGTGCATAGTGGTACTCAACCTAGGTGGATAATCAAGGACTCTCTGATTGGCTAAGAGATCCACTCAGTGGCAAGGAACCCATAGCTGGAACTGGGATTGAAGCCAAACTCCTATGGAAACCAAGGACTCCAGGGGGAAGCTTCCACTAACCATGGGCCTACATTCATTATAATCTCACCAAATTAACAGTTTATCCCACTTAACCTATGCTGATCTCACTCTCCATTGGAGAATCTCTTTTTATTTTTCTGAAGGTAGTGAGAACCATGGACAACCTAATTCTATCAACAAGATCATAAATGACAGCAGACTCCATGGCAAAAGATGAACCACCTAGCACATCATCTAGGGCCCAGGTGAAACCACAGAGAAAGTAGCAAGATGAAATAAGAGTGCTGCTCCACAGCAAGCCCATCATCCTGCATTCTCTTGTTACAATGTCTTCTGTCCCCAAGCATGCACCTATGGTATCATGGGGTGTGCCCTATGATCAATTGACTGAGGAGGGAGGGACTAGGGCATGGTTTACAGATGGCTCAGCATGTTAAGTGGGCACCTCCCAGAAGTGGATGGCTACAGCATTACAGCCCATTTCTGGGGAAACTCTAAAGGACTATGGTGAAAGGAAGTCTTCAAAATGAGCAGAAATTTCAGCAGTGCACATGGTTGTGTATTTTGCTTAGAAGGAAAAATGGCCAGATGTGTGGTTGTACACTGATTCGTGGGCTGTGGCCAATGGTTTGGCTGGATGGTCTGGGACTTGGAAGGAGCACAATTAGAAAATTGGTGAGAAAGACATTTGGGGAAGATGTATGTGGACAGATCTCCCTGAATGGGCAAATGATGTGAAAATACTTGTGTCCCATGTTAGCTCATCAGAAAGTGACCTCATCAGAGGATGGCTTTAATAATCAAGTAGATAAGCTGACCTGTTCTGTGGATAGTGGCCAACCTCTTTCCTCAGCCATCCTCGAGGACTTTCATTCATGAAGGCTGACCTGGCTACAGCTGCTGATGAGTGTTTAATCTGTCATCAGCAGAAACCAACACTGAGACCCTGGTATAGTAGCATTCCTTGGGGAGAGCAGCCAGCGACTTGGTGACAGGTTGACTACATCGGACCACTTCCATCATGGAAAGGGCAGCATTTTGTCCTTACCAGAATAGACACTTATTCTGGGTATGGATTTGCTTTTTCTGCCTGGAATGCTTCTGAAAAAACTACCATCCATGGACTTACAGAGTGCTTTATTCATCATGGTATTCCACACAGCATTGCTTTAGAACAAGGAACTCACTTCACAGCCAAGGAAGTATGGCAGTGGGCTCATGATCATGGAATTCACTGGTTCTACCAAGTGCCCCACCACCCTGAAGCAGCTGGCATGATAGAATGGTGGAATGATCTTTTTTTTGGGGGGTGGGTTTCGAGGTGGGGTCTTGCTCTAGTCCAGGCTGACCTGGAATTCACTATGTAGTCTCAGGGTGGCCTTGAACTCAAGGTGATCCTCCTACCTCTGCCTCTCGAGTGCTGTGATTAAAGGCATGCACCACCATGCCTGGCTGGAGGAATGGTCTTTTAAAGAAACAGAGTGCCACCTAAATGGCACTAGCCTGGAGGGAAGGGGCAGGGTTCTCCAGCAGTCTGTGTATGCTCTGAACCAGCGACCTATATATGGTACTGTTTCTCCTATATCCCAGATCCACAGGTCCAGGTATCAAGGGGTGGAAATGGGAATGGTACCACTAACCATCACCCCCAAGTGACCCATTAGCCAATTTTTTGTTTCTTGTTTCAGCAGCCTTGTTCTCTGCTGGCCAAGAAGTCTTGGTTCCAGAAGGGGGGAGTGCTTTTGCCAAGAGGCACAAAGACCATGTTGTGGTCAGACTTCTAGTTGCTGTGCAGAAAGAACCCAAACAAAAGTGGCTTGTAGAGGAATGGGTTTATTTGGCTTACGGACTCGAGGGAAGACTCCATCCTGGCAGGGAAAACGATGGCATGAGCAGAGGGCTGGACATCACCTCTGCCACAGCACTGCAAACAGCAGCAGGAAGGTGTGCCAAATACTGGCAAGGGGAAGCTGGTTTATAACCCCCATAAGCCCACCCCCAACAACACAGCTTCATCGAGGTTGTAAAACTCAAACTGCCATCAGCTGAGGATCGATCTATCAGAACACATTCAATTGTTTGTGGGGGACACCTGGATCAAACCATGACAGACCATTCCATTGAACTGTAAGCTAAGACTTCCCCCAGGCCACTTTGGGCTCCTGATGCCCTTCAGTCTACAGGCTAAGAAAAGAGTTACAGTGTTAGTAGAGGTGATTAATCCAAACAACCAGGAAGGAATTGGACTGCTTCTAAACATTGGAGGTTAGCAAGAGTACAGGAGACTACAGGGTGCCTCTTGTTGTTACCATGCCCTGTTATCAAAGTCAGTGGAAAACGAAAACATCCCAATCAAGGTAGTGTGATAAATGGCCTAGATCTATCAGGAATGAAAATATGGGTCACCTCTTCAGGTAAAGAACCAAGACCTGCTGAGGTATTTCCTGAAGGTGGAGGAAGTACAGAATGGATAGTAGATGGTAGTCAAAAAATATCAGCTAAGGCCACATGACCAGTTATAAAAATGAGAGATGTAATTGCCATGAGTGTTTTTGTCTTACTTTGCTAAGTATTTGTGCATTTGTACATTAATAGCTTTTTCCCTCTATTTCTCTATTATGTAATTGTTATTAATTGAGATGTTATTAGTTAACCATTGTTGAATGATTATTTAACAAATGAGATATCAGAGACTAAGCATTCCTCAAGGGATCTTGCCTTGTGTTGGGGGGAAATTTTGTATTTCTGATTGTACATGGCACAGTTATATCATGATAGGTGTAATTATGACCTTATTACTATCTCATTTGGAAATTAAGTATGATGTAAAGAGATATGGTTTGGTGTCAAGTTTAAAAGAAGTGGACTTGTGATGGTTAAGTTTTGTTGTCAACTTGACCTGTTTAGTAATCCACAGTAATCTTGGGTGAATCTCTGAGGTTGCTTCTAGGAAAGAGGAGTTCCTTCCCCCAAGGTGGGTAGCCATCCCAGAATGGGGCAAGATGTAAGGAATCTTGAGAAGAAGGCTCTCTCTCTCTCTCTCTCTCTCTCTCTCTCTCTCTCTCTCTCTGTGTGTGTGTGTGTGTGTGTGTGTCTTCCTCCCCCCCCCACTTGGCTGCTGATGCTTCTCATGACTTGCATATGTATCTATCCTGCTTGGCTATCCTTTGTCAGCATTAGAACCAAGTTTCCTCAGAATCCTAGTTGGGACTGAAGACCAGCAGCTCTCCAGAAGGCCTTCAGACCCTCAGAATTGGATTGGAATCCAATGGGCTGAGGTATCCAGCCATGGTGGATGAGCAGTTACCAGTTCCTTGACTCTCTGGCCTGCACACTACTATTTTGGGACTGCTGTAAACTACCCTAATAAATCCCCTTTTTACAGCAATTTATTCTGTTGACTCTGTTCCTCTAGAGAACCCTGACTAATACAGGGCAGAAAGATTGTAAAAGCCATGGTAGGGAGGAATACCCAAAGACATTGCCCCCCACCCAATGGCTGACTGCTTCTCATATAACTCATAACCCTCAACCCCATTGTGCATACCAGCAATCCCACTCGGGAGGGCCCTCAGTGGAATGTGGTCAGGGAGGAGGGAAATGGTGGTATCAACACATGACTTGTTCATACAAAGTTTCTACATAATAAAAATAATAATATAAAGAAAAACAAGGAATACTACCAAACTCCTTCTATGAAGCCAACATTATCCTGATATCAATACCAGACAAAGACAGAACAAAAAAAGAAAATTACAGACCAACCTCCCCAGTCTCCCTCATGAAAATGCAGAAATTCTCAACAAAATACTGGCAAACAGAATACAATAATACATCATAAAGATCATTCACCCCAACCAGGTAGGTTTTCTTCCAGAGATGCAGGGATGGTTCAACTTTTGCAAATCGAGAAATGTAATACACTATATAAATTGATGGAAAGACAAAAATCACATGATCATTTCAATAGATGCAGAAAAGGCATTTGACAAAATACAGCATCACTACATGGTAAAAGTCCTAAAGAAAGTGGGAATAGAAAGAATATATCTCAATATAATAAAGCCATTTATGACAAAACTATAGTCAACATCCTACTAAGTGGGAAAAAACTTGAAGCATTTCCACTATAATCAGGAACAAGGCAAGGGTTTCCACTGTCCACACTTTTATTTAATAGAGTACTGAAAGTCTTAGCTATAACAATTAGGCTAGAGACACAAATAAAAGGAGTACAAATCAGAAAGGAAGAGATCACATTATCATTATTTGCAGATGAGATGATTCTATACACAAGGAACCCTAAAGAATCTCGGCAAACTGTTAGATCTGATAAACACTTTTAGCGATGTTGGGGGATACAAAGTCAACACACAGAAATCAGTAACCTTTCTATATACTAACAACAAACAGGCCAAGGATAAAATCAAGGAAACACTCCAATTCACAATTGCCAAAAAAATTTTAATAAGGTACCTCGGAATAAGCCTAACCAAAGAAGTGAAGGATCTCTACAATGAAAACTTTAAAACACTCTAGAGTGAAATTGCAGAAGACCCTAGGAAATGGAAAGACATCCCATGTTCTTGGATTGGAAGAATCAATATTGTGAAAATGTCAATCTTACCAAAAGCAATCTACACATTTAATGCAATTCCCATCAAAATTCCAATGGCATTCTATACTGAAATAGAAAAAAAAATCCTAAAAATCATTTGGAAGCACAAAAAAAAAAAAAAAACTCAAATAGCCAAAACAGTTCTAGGCAACAAATATAAGGCTGATAGGTATCACCATATCTGATTTTAAGATATATTACAGAGACATAGTAACAAAAACAGCATGGTACTGGCACAAAAACAGACATATAGATCAATGGAACAGAAATGAGGACCCTGATGCAAACCCAGACAGTTACAGCCATCTGATTCTTGAGAAAAAAAGACCAAAAATTTTCATTGAAGAAGATAGCCTCTTTGGATGAAAATAGATCCTTATCTCTTTCCATGCACAATAATCAAGTCCAAATGGATCAAAGAACTTAATATCAGACCCAAATCTCTGAAACTGCTAGAGGAAAAAGTAAGGGAAACACTTCAACATATTGGTATAGGCAACAACTTCCTGAACATAACCCCAGTTGCTCAGGAAGTAAAACCACAAACCAACCATTGGGACCTCATGAAATTAAAAATCTTTAATACAGCAAAGAACACTGTGAATAAAGCAAAAAGGGCAACCTACCAAATGAGAGAAAAATTTTACCAGCTATACATCTGACAGAGGATTGATATCCAGGATATACAAAGAACTAAAAAAAAAAAACTAAATAACAAAAAAATCACATAACCCAATAAAAAATGGGATACAAAACTGAATAGAGAGTTCTCAAAAGAAAAACTACAGGTGGCCTATAAACATCTAAAAACATGTTCTACCGCCTTAGGCATCAGGGAAATGCAAATTAAAACTATTCTGAGATTCCATCTCATTCCTGTCAAAACAGCCATCAAGAAAACAAAAGACAATAAATGCTGGTGAGGATGTGGAAAAATAGGTAAACTTCTACACTGTTTGTGGGAATGTAAACTGATACAGCCATTGTGGAAAGTTGCGTGGAGGTTCCTGAGATAGCTGAAAATAGATTTACCATATGACCCAGCTATACCACTCCTTGGCATTTATCCTAATGACTCTACTCACTACCTTAGAGATACTTGTTCTTCCATGTTTATTTTGGCTCTATTTATGGTAGGAAATGGAACCAGCCTAGATGTCCCTCAAATGATGAATAGATAATGAAGATGTGGAACATTTATGCAATGGAATTCTATTCAGGAGTAAGGAAAAATGAAATTATGAAATTTGCAGGCAAATGGGTTGTTGCAGTCAGCATTCTAGTTGCTGCGCAGAAAGAACCCAAGCAAAATTGGCTTGTGGGTTTATTTAGCTTATGGACTCCAGTAACTCTCTCTTCCTGCATTTGTTATATTCCATAGCACCAGGTGGCTACCAACTTGTTAATCCATGGGGGAACAAAGCATTCAGGCCCCTTACTTCAAAGAATTTGCATTCTTCCTGTTCTTCCAATGCAGATCACTTGGCCCAATCTCAATGGTTGTAATCTCTCAAACATTTGCAGCTGAACGGGCAGCAGTTTTGGCCCAAAAATTTCATTTCTTTCTGTGCCATCTCTATCTGCTTGCACCAGTCCATCTTTACATAAAGCAACCCTGCAAAAGTTCCAAGGACACAGGCAGGCAGAACGCAACAAGCTTCTCACACAAACTGCTTCTGGAACAGTCCTGACAAAGTTCTTTCTCATCTTCGTAAGCCAAACCTCACAGTCCACAGTTCTCATTGCATTCAGGTTTTTTTTTTTTAATATTTATTGTCCATAATGAGTTACATTATTTAGTGGGCAAACCATGCGTTGTTATCCCGACTTCCCCAATTCCCCCCCTCCCCATCCCTGATCAGTTGTATATCCTCCTTCATGGGCTGTCTGTATTAGTCCTTGTGGCAAGGGATCCTGTATATCTTAGTACTCATCCCGATCTTCCTGGCCCAAGTGAGTTGTTACTGATGGGTGCTATGCCTCTGGACCGTCTCCCCCACCACAGCTCTCACAATCTTTCCGCCCCCTCTTCCGCTCAGTTCCCTGAGTCGTGGTGGGTGAGTAATAAGGCTGCTTTAATGTTGCGAGCTTAGAGGTCCTTGTGTCGAAAATCCTTGGTTTCTGTCTCAATGGCCTATCCTGTGTTGATTGAATGACTGTGGTTATAGGTCCCTTGTTCATCATTCATTGTCTGCTGAGTTCC
>PVHP010018645.1:0-32865 GCA_004024765.1 Zapus hudsonius
AAAAAAACAACTCTTAGAAACCTCAATTTCCATTATAGGGGATAACTTCATAGGGCTAGTTAGTGTAGGGCTTGGGTAGTGGAATGGGGTGAGGAAAGGGACTTCTGGAGTCTTTGTACTTATCCTAGGCAATGATCACTGTTTCTTCAACCTCTTTCTTGCCTTGCTGTCACACAAGTCTAACAGGTGCTGACTGAGCATATCATTGCCTCATAAAGAAAAGATTATTCTTGCTTCTTTCTGAGCAGTCCTTACCAGTGCTTCCAAACACTGCACACACATATCATATCCTGTTAGTACCACATTCACCTGTGTTCTGAACTTTCTAACTCCCATCACCAGGCATTTGCACAGACAGCACAGTTTCTCACCTAGCCTAGTCTAAATATAAAAACTGCATGAGTCTAACTGCACTTTACTTGGCTTCTTTCCCATGGGCTCCCCCTCGGAATTTTTTTTCCTTGCAATAGTCAGAGATCTCTGAGTTAGTTCATGCCCTTCCAGGTCCAACACATGCCTAAAATTTCCTATTATGCTCAAAATAGAGTTCAAAGGCTACTCTAAGAGGCTGCTCTTGTGAATTTCTCTGATACACTATCTTGCCACCACTATTTGCAGCTACACTAGATATATTCCTATTCTTTCATACACTTTGGGCATTTGAACATGTCTCCAATGACTGAATCTTGATATTTCTTTTTTTCTTTTTTTTATTGTCCATAATGAGTTACATTATTTAGTGGGCAAACAATGAGTTGTTATCCCCAATTCTCCAATGCTCCCCCTCCCCCATCCCCAACCAGCTGGATGTCCTCCTCCTTGGGTCGTCTGGATCAGCCCTTGTGAAAGGGGACCATGGATAGCCTACTATTCAGCCAGGTTCTCCTGGACCTAGTATGTTGTTACTAAGGGGTGCCATGCCTCTGGATAGTCTCCTCCACCACGGCAGAAACATGATGAATCTTGATATTTCATGTATCTCCTTATAGGTAATGTTGTTCTTGATGTTTTCCTGACTACCTTATCTATAATTTCACTCACTACTCTCCAGGGCTTACCATCCAATATTTTTTCATGACATCCTTATTTGCTTGATGTGGTGGTTTAAGTCTCTCATAAACTCATGTGTTCTGAATGTTTGTTCCCCAGCTGGTAGCATTGGGACCACACCCCACTCTACATACCCCTCTTAGATCTAAAAAGCTACAGCACCATGAGTGGCCACTGAACATCCCAGTGTGTTCACTCCACTCCACTGCCCATGTGTTCACTCCATGTGGGAGCTCACCCCATTTGGCTGCCCCGCATACCCCTCCACTACCTATGATGCAACCTTGTGTGAATCCCAGCATTCTTAACAATGGGATATCATCCAGTGGGAAAATCCTAATGAAAAACAAGTATCACAAAAAACCAAGGCAATGTTATCTCCAATAAGAATGCCAGTTCAATATTAGACACCTCCCATGAGAGCTACTTAAGAGGAAATTTTAGGCAAAGAATTAAAAAGCATGATTATGATAAAGGTGTAACTTGAAATTAAAGAGGACACAAACTGATGACTGAATCCATTCCAAAAAAAAAAAAAAACTCATATGGCTAAATTAAATGAGCAAATCAAACCAAGATAAGAAGATGGAAATAAATAAAGAGAAATGCTGAAGTGCCAACCAGAAATAAAAAAAAAACACAATGAAGCAAATAAAAAGCTCCTTGGAAAGCTTTACCAGGAGTATAGTCCATGTGGAGGACAGAACATCAGGGCTCACAGGTGAGGTAAATGAAAGCAAAATAGATCAAATGCAATCTCA
Source organism: Zapus hudsonius (assembly GCA_004024765.1). NCBI lineage: Eukaryota > Metazoa > Chordata > Mammalia > Rodentia > Dipodidae > Zapus > Zapus hudsonius. The sequence goes on from PVHP010018645.1 coordinate 1,812, forward strand.
ATAAAAATTCCAGAACCATTCTTCATATAAATAAAGGAAAAAGTCCACAAAATAATTTAGAAGCACAAAAGAGCCCAGTTAGCCAATTTTGAATGAAAGAATAATAGTAGAGGTATCACCAATGCAGATTTCAAGTTATCCCCAAAACCCATAATGATAAAAACTGAATTGTACTGACACAAAAACAGAAACATAGATTAATGGAATCCAGGAGAGGATCCCACTTGTAAATTCATGTAACTGCAGCCACCAGATTTTTGACAAACATGCTGCAATTCATATTGAAGGAGAGACAGAATCTTCAACAGAAAGATACTGAAAAAACAATATCTGCACATAGAAAAGCAATGCTAGGCCCTTAGCACTCACCTTGTACAAAATCAACTCCAAATGGGCAAAATCTCAATGTAAGGCCCCAAATTATGAAACTGCTAATGAGAAAATTAGGGAGAACACCACCATATGTAACAGGTAGGGACTTTTCTAAGTAGCACTTTAGTCACTTGGTGTATGCCCCTTGCTCAGGAGGCAGAGACAGGAGATCTCCAGGGCAAGCTGACTGGCTAAACTACCTGGATTGGCAAACTCTGGGTTTCTGGATTTAAATGAGACCATGTCTCAGTAAATAAGGTGGATAGTGAATGAGAAAGGCACCACACATTAACTTTTGGCTTCCACACACATGTTCCCATACAGATGTACACCTAGATACATGTGAATAAATATGCATGCGTACCACACACACACACAAATGTATTTCTATTTTCCAGAGTAGTGAGCTACATAGTCTCATCCTCATAATGTTCAACATGCTGCTAATAATTCCCAAAGTAATTAACAGATCAAAGAGAATTCAATGGAGAAAGGAGCTGGAGACTGTCCCATATGTTCTGAGAAAAATAGTTTATAATCAATAAAATTAAAATTAAATGTGGTTTTTCAAAAATAAGTGTAATTAGGGCTGGAGAGATGACTCAGCACTTAAGGCACTTGCCTCTAGTGCCTAAGGCCCCGGGTTCAATTCCCCAGGACCCACATAAGCCAGACCCACAAGGTGGTGGCCCTGGTTCTCTCTCTCTCTCTCTCTCTCTCTCTCTCTCTCTTTCTCTCTCTGCTTGAAAATGAACAAATAAAAAAATAAGTGTAATTATAGAAATCATTGGTTTAGCAGGACTTTAGCTCAGTGGCTAGGGTGCTTGCTGAGCATACACAACGTCCTGGCTTCCATCCCCAGCACCATATAAAACACGGCTGTGGTACTTCATGTCTGTAATCTAAGTAGTGGCAGGAAGATGAGAAAATCGGTCATCCTAGGCTGCATAAGTATATTTAAGGCCAACTCAGGCTATATGAGAACCAGTATATTAAATAGTGAGGAAAGAAGGAAGGAGGGAAGAAAGGATTGGAGGGAAGTTGGAATAAATCAGGTGCTAAAGCAGTGCTGATGAAAAGATAGCTTTCTCCCTCCAGGAAAGGGCTTGGCATATTGTGGTTACCCAATTATTCATGATTATTCATTTCTTAGGGTTTCCTTAGTTTTCTTTGTAGTTGTTTTTGGAGTATTTTTAAGACCTCAATTCAACATTTTATTTTATTGCCCCCTGCCCCCAGAGAGTATTAAGCATTTTAATAATTTTATTCTATTGCTTTGCACACTTTGAAAAAGTAGCCAAGCCACCACTGCCCTCCCCCACACTTCCTGTGGCCTCAGTACATAACATGAAGACCCTCCATGGAAAAATCTTTGGACAAAACTAATAACACCAGGGCTGGAGAGATGGCTCAGCGGTTGGGGCACTTGCCTCCAGTGCCTAGGGCCCCGGGGTTGGGTTCCCCGGGACCCACATAAGCCAGACCCACAAGGTGGTGGCCCTGGTGCTCTCTCTCTCTCTCTCTCTCTCTCTCTCTCTCTCTCTCTCTCTCTCTCTCTCTCTCTCTCTCTTTCTCTTTATCTCTCTGCTTGAAAATGAATAAATAAAATATTAAAAAAACTAATAACACAAAATCCAATAGATCAGCAATATTGTTTTTTTTTTTGGAGGTGTGTGTACATGTGTATCTGTGCTCCTATGTGTTTGGGCACATGTATGTGTTATGTACAGAGGCCAGAGAAGAATCTCTAGTGTCTTTCCTCAGGCATTTGAGACCACTGCATTTTGAGATAGCATCTCTCATGGACTTGAAGTTTACCAATTAGGCTAGACTGGAATAGACTGTCTCTGCCTCTCAGGGCTGAGATTAGAAATGTGAATTGCCATGTTCAGTATTTTATATAGATTCTGAGGACCAGACTCAGGTCTTCATGTTTTTGAGGCTAGCAATCTACAGACTCAGCCATCTTCCTAGTCCCAGTAAATTGTCCCTGAATGCATCATTAGTAATCAGTCCACTTTTGACGAAAAACAGTAATCTTGCAGATCATTTGTTTTTGTTACGTATGTTTGGTAATTAAGTTGTAGGTGTTCTGTCTTCCTAAAATAATTCTGCCAGTAGTTTTTGAGGATGAAACTTTGGAGGCTCCAGCTGCAAAGAAGAGGGAAAGGTGTTTGTGAAGACTTCACCCTGGGGACACCATGAAACTGGAATATCTGCTCATTTCTACTGTGAGGTCTTCGGGAAAAGGTTGAGTCAGCTTTCAGAGCCATTTGGCATAAAAGTACAAATAAACAAAGTCCCCAAGGGAGCAATCCACTCTAAAACTCACAGGTATATAGGACCTGACTTTTGATCCTGGCTACTGGCGGTGCTGTCTGATTTTTTCTGTTTTAGAAGACATTCTCTTGTCATATTTTAATACCCTGGCTGCCTCCTAATAGGCATGGGTTGAATGTTGCCTTCGATCCACATATTTGCATGAGTTTGAAGTCATCTGACCTGGATTCATTTTCTGGTCATGTTTACAAATGCACTTTGTAACCCAAGTGCTTGAGACAGAAGCAGAATTTTGTGTAATTGTGGTTTTGGCAGGAAGATACTGTGAGATGTGCAAGACAGTGAGTCATAAGTAGGTTAATGCTGGGATTCAGTGACCAAAAAAGACCATCCCTTGAACTAGCTCAGGCTAACCCAGGACTGCATAACCCCCTTGCAGTAAACATAAATACCAATCACCAATGAGATTTAAAAAAAAAAAGTCCATCCACTTCAGAAAACTCTTCCCTTCCTTGTAATAAATTATCTCTGGATCCCCAAACAGAGAATTTGAGCCACACAAATGCTCAAGCCTTATCCCACTCTGTGGAATGTACTTATGTTATGTATCCCCTTCTAATAAATCACACTTTTGCTACTACTTCTCTGTGTCTTTTAAAAAATTATTAGGAACTTTGATATAAGAATATATAGTAATTTTATCTTATTGCCATTCAGGCAATAATCTTATTGCCCCCATCTCCTAAGAACCCTCTTCTTTCAAGGTAGTTCTTCTTTTGTTCTGTTGTTTCATTCTTTTTGTCCTCTGTTCTTTATTGATGGGCTCAGCACTATGTTGGTTGTTTTGGGGTGTCTGTTACCACTGAGAAGTCATGAATACACCAATAAATGCATGCCATATTGACAGTGTGTTAAAATAAATTTTTAAAAAGGAAGGACAATGCCCCAAGAATGCCTATGTCCAGTGGCTCTTCCACTCTTTCTACCCCCTCTTCCACCATGATCCCTGAGCTTTGGAAGGCATGATGGAAATCTTCTTTAGTGTTGAACTTTCAGCTTTGATGAGTTTTGAGTCTGCTTGTGGGTATACAAAGCAGCTCAGCTGGGAGAGCATTAGACTGAAAATCTAAAGGTCCCTGGCTCCATGCTGGGTTTTGACTGCTCTTCTCTGTTTTGTTTAATTCTCTGAGACAAAAAGAACCATGACATTGCATTAGCAAAAAACCCTGGTGTGGCTTAAATGTAAAATGTCCCTCATAGGCTTATGTGTTTTGAACATTGTTCCCCAGCTGATGCCATCATTTGGGAAAGTTGTGGAACCTCTGGGAGGTGGAGCCTTTCTGGAGTCACTGGGGGTGAGCCTTGAGGTTTTGTAGCCCTGCCCACTTGCTTTTTTCCTGACTATGGATACAATGTGATCAGTTGGTTTCCTGTTCCTGCCGTCATGCCTTTTACCCAGGAACTATAAACTGAGATAAACCTTTCCTTCCTCAAATTGCTATTTGTCAGGTATTTGCTCACAGCCATGAATAAAATAACTAACACTACTCCCATGATGCCCTCCATCTGATTATTTTCATACCTGCAGCCCACTTTGTTTTCTTCCAAACAAACTGAGAAGTAATCAGTGGTAGTTTTGGCATGTGTGTACTTATTGTTCTTCTGTTTTATATCCTTGTTATTAACTTCTAACACATTCCTGGACATTGTTACTGTGCTGTGAGGCTTCATCTTTTGAAACACAATGGTTGATCCTATATTTCCTTCTAGATGGGCAAAAACATGCTTGAATTCTTTCTCAGCAGAAACAAAGGCAAAGCAAACTTTCTTTCACCTGTGTTATATATCTCTTTTATATCCTCATAAAACGCAGGTGCTAAGATGCTCTTTCATCCCAACACCTGCATTTTATGACTCTTATGATAGAATATATTTTATTTGTGACTCCTTACAGTGGATTGCAATGCAAACAAAAGTAATGGGATTCATTTAAAATGAAAGGCAGGATTGACAATATGCTTATCTGGACTAATATTTTTAAATACCTATCAACCTAGAAATGATAAATATCAGCTTTAAAAGAAAAACCACAGACAGTCTTATCTGCCATTTGCTTACCAGTTGTAGCTGTAGGTAGTAGGCAGACATTAGGCTTGGAGGTCGTTAAAGGACAGACCACACCTCCTTTTTCCCTGGTAATACAGGGACTGAGCTGAGGATTAGAATTTAGATAATGCCCAGCAAAAATTCCAATGCACCTCAAAATTTAAGGAGTACCCAAATTCTTGCCTACAAAGTTAAATAAATAAAATCATAGACAACCAGAAGTTAATGTATAGTGGGAGACTTTATTTAAAGGAAAATGAGGGAGTTACAGAGTTCTCCAGCCACTAGTGTGGAGAGAACATGTGGGAGAAGTTTTAGCTCAAATCTATCCGGTCTAACTAAACAGTCAGGAAAAGAAAAGATAACAGAGGGCTCTCATCATGATAAAAAAAAAAGTTCATGTGAGGAGATCTAGAGCCCCACTCGCCCCAGCCTAAGGGCTGGGGTTAGGGGCCTTAGCTGAAAATGGAAGTCCTCTTCCTCGGACCCCACATGGAAGAAGAAACTGGGCTTTGTTTTAGGGAAGTTTTTAAAATTCCACCAGGTAAATCAGAGAGATAGTTGATTGGTCTATACCTGACCAATCAGTTTTAGCATCTAGGTTTGAGCTTTGGCTAGAGACACCTCCCACTCAAGGGGAAGGGCTCTTTGGAGACTGTCTGAAACTCTCACAGTAACATTAGAAACAAAGAAGAACATCACAATCACTCCCTCTGCTGAATTTAAAATGTCATATAAAAGGGAACAGTCACTTCCTCCTGACCAAAGAAACAAAGTCCTCTGGTACTAGGTAATAGAATAAGTTACCTCCCTTAAGAGTTAATCCACTGAAGCCTATAAATCTGGTCAAGAGAGGACTTCTCACATAAAGACATTTCATGGAGGTGGGAGAAATAATTATTCCCTTAAAAAGATAATGTACTATGCCCACAGAAGGCCCTCCTAATTGCACTTTTTTTACAGGCCCTTCTGACCCTTCTCACTTTTCTCAGTTCTATCTCAAAAGGAATAACTTACTTTTTCACCCCTTTTCTTCTTTGAATATCTAAAATCCTAAGCATGCTTTCCCTGACAATCTGGGGCTTTTGCACCTTTTTATCAATAAATCTGCTTTGCCTTGCTCATACTTCATTATCTCTGAATCTAACTTCTTTGGTCATGAGACAAAGAATTTAACAGTATGAAACATTGCAGCATTACTTTATAATATTGTTCAGGATTGGAAAGGTTTAGAATATATACATATAACTTTTTAATGGTAGATAGTAATATAACCCTCAACTATGAAACACATCTACTAAAAAATAATCAAAGCTATAAAAGTCTCAAGTTTCCATGGCTCAGGCTTGCTGTAATCAATTACCCCATCAAGATGAGAAGGAAAAATGCCTCTTATAATTTTCACATAAGGACAGAACCATAAGCGAATCTTCATAATGAGTTTTCTTTTTTCCAGTGGAGGATATTATCTGAACTCAAGTCTCAGAGGAGATACATTTTATAATATTGCCTCAGGGCACAGAGAAATGTCAAGGGGAAGAACAGATGAAAAGAGGGTAGTGTTTTATCACACAATGGATGTGCTGAAAATTGTCCTCAAATAAATTACAAGTCTTGGGGGAAAATTGTACCTTTGACCCCTATCCCTTTAGAGTAACTCAGGCACAAGAATAAAGGTCATTTTCCAGGATTCAACTTCATACATTATACCACTATCTTCATGATTACAGGCACAAAAATTGAGGCAATGCAACACCCAGGAAGAGGACCAGTCATTGGACATTATGTGGCAAGGCATCCTGTCCTTATAGGATCGTGGTTTCAATTTCAAGGCTTTTGGTTTGAATACACACAATAAGGAAATGTCTGTCAAAATTATACCCCACATTTAAAATTGTCCTCAAGTCCTACCTTAGAGCCAGGGTCTTTGAAGTTATAGCTTGTCTCCCAAGTAAAATAAACTCACATGGAAGATGGGCAGGAACAGTAAGTCCACTTGAGGTCATTTGGCAAGGAAACTATAAAAAATCCTTCATGCACACTGAGGCTATGATCTAAACAGCTGCATGTTTTTCCTTGGCTTTTCTTTTAGCTTAAAGAGTAAAAGTTTATTTTCTTAGAAGGTCAAGAGTGAAGAGCACGATGGCCATTAGAAATGACATCTTTTCCCTTAACCTTCCTCCTACCTTCCTCATCCTTCCTCTGTCCCATTACCATGCTTGGAGGATTATCATGGGTTCAGTCAGCACATCCTTCAGAGTGAGGAACTCCACACTAGCTTGGCAATCTTTACCCTGCTGCATGAGCCCATCATCCTGTGCTATGACCAGGAAAAAGAGGCTGGAACAAAAGTGTTCAATGACATTCCTAGTGTTGCCAGGCTCAGATCCTGTGTCCTGACAGCCCTAAAAGCTGGCTCAATAGGCCAACTGGAGAGACAAGTCACAGGTAAAAAGCAGAAAAAGACTTATTCAATGTGGCCACATTGAGAAAAGGAATAAAAAGGGGGGCATTGATCCCTCCTCACCCCAGTCTATCTTATGGGGTCTTGACACATGAGATTGGGGTTTAAACACAGGGCAAGAGATATGTATATCTAAACAGTCCTGGATAAGATGCCCATCATCTTCATCTCATTTCCACTCTTCCTGAAAGGCCACCGAACAATTCTTCAGAACCCAGTGAAATATTTCTCCCAGGAGATAAGTTCTCCTTGATTGGCACCAGGGCTTTGGCCTTTTCCTTCTCCTAGTATGGGGCTCTAGGGGAAATTCCCATTCCCTGTTGACTATCTTATCAACAGTCTGATGGCCAAATAGGGGGACAGGTGTCACTTCAGATTATCTTTCTTCCTGAAAAAAACAGGTATATTGAAGACTGAGCAGAACACCTGAAGTTAAGGTAGACTGCCTGCCTTCAAAGCTGTTATCCATTCCTTCCAACTATGTGAGCTTGGAGTAGTTCCTTTATGCTCAGGTGCCTGAGTTTATTAATCTGTAAACTGGGTGATATTTTAAGATTGTTAGAGCCACAAGGCTGCTAGGAAAAGTAAATGACTTCCTATTGATGAAGCACTTAGCATAGTATCCAGAAGCATTATTAAAAACATGTGACAATCAGTAAAATCGGATTATCTTTAGCACATATGTCTCTCCCTATTTAAATTGGTTTGAACTTCTGAGTTAGGAATTGTGTTTCCCTAATGAGCCATTTTAGAGTTGAGGTGATTGCTGCCAGCTTTATTACACACTGTGCACACAAAAGACAGATACAATCTTGTCCATGTAATAAAATGATTAAAAGGAGAAAAGACAAAAGAAGAGTTGAGCCATTCTTTCCCATATCAATCATGAGGAGGAGCCTCCTGGAGTGACCATTTGAAATGCTACCTCTCCCATCTGTTCCAACATTCTATAGAAAATTTGCTTAAAAACATTAAAGATAAACTTTCCAATGAACTATCATATTTTCAACTTTTCTTGTTGATAAATATTCAAATAAATCAACTTTTAAAAATCTCTATATTTTTATTATTCCTATAATCCAGAAAGAGAATTATGCTGTGCTACTTAGAAGAAATCACACAACCTGTAGAAATAACCCACTTCTATTCTTGCAGATTTCACTAAGGCCAAGTGAGTGGAAAATTTACTTTAAAACTGCACACATGTAAAAAAAATGGAAAGACACCAAAAGGGAGATTTTTTTAAAAATTGTGATCAAAGTCCTGGAAAACCCACTGAAGTGGGAGATATAGAATGTCACTCAGGGTGGGTACTCTTCACTTAAACGGATTACCAAGCATTCCTATTATTAAAAACACTCTATGCATTTATAGGAAGGTACTGGAAAAAAGAGCTGGTTTCTTTAACAAAAATCTCAAGCCAGATTGCATGTGTAAGAAGCTCATTGCCCAGTACACATGTCATCACATATGTGCAATACCTCAGTGTGTAGATTACCCATGTCATTACCTGTGCAATATCTCAATGTGTAGATTACACATGTCACAATGTGTGCATATCTCAATGTGTAGACTATGCAAATTTTAACTGCAGGGATTTCCACAGGACTGTTCTCTCCTTCCTTCTCTGCTCTCCTAAGCTGCCTTTCCCAATTCTGAAGTGCACTCCTGATATATTCTTGGATAGGTACTTATGGATCTTGTCTAACTGTTCTATTTTCAAAAAGACAGAGTTAATGGAAGACATTCCTCAAGGAATGGAAGAAACTTTACAAATACACATGGGAGGACTGGGAAGATGGTTCAGCAGTTAAAGACACTTCCTTGCAAAGCCTGCCAGCCTGGGTTTATTCCCTAGTACCCATATCAAGACAGATGTACAAAGTGGCACTGCATCTGGAGTTTGCAGCAGTAACTCTCCCTCTCTCTCTCTCTCTTTCTCTCACCTTGTGTGTTAGTCAGGGTTCTCTAGAGGAAACAGAGTTGACAAAATGGATTGCAGTAAAAGGGAATTTATTGGGGTCGTTTACGACAGTCCAATAGCAGTCTGCAGGCCCACAGGTGAAGAAACCAGTAGCTGTTCAGTCCATGTGGCTGAATGCCTCAGCAGTCCCAATCCAGCCCTGAAGGCCTGATGGCTCCCTGGGGAGCGGCTGCTCTTCAAGTCCATGATGTGAGGCCAAGGATGTGAGTGCAAGTCACGAACAAGCACCTGCAGCCAACAAGCAGGGAGACAAGGAGAGAATTTCTTCTCCTTTATATAGCCTTAGAGTGGGGTCTTACAACCCTTCCCCAGATTTAATGGCTTTCTGAGTCTCTGGAATATCCTTCCTGCACTGCCAACACAGGAAAGGATGTTTACTTCTATCTACTTTGAGCTTCTTTACATCCTGCTCCCTACTGAGAGGCTGCCTCCCTGAGAACATCCTCAGAGACCCACCCAAGATAATTAAAAAGATCAAGTTGACATCAAAACCTAACCATCACACCTTGCAAATAAATAATAATGTATTTAAATTTTTTCTTTTTAAAAAAATGCATAATTTTTTTTTCTTTTCAAGGTAGGGTCTCTCTCTAGTCCAGACTGACCTGGAATTCACTATGTAGTCTCTGGGTGGCCTCAAACTCATGGTGATCCTCTTACCTCTACCTCCCAAGTGCCAGATTTAAGTTGTGTACCACCATGCCTGGCTGAAACATTAATTTTAAATACTAATATTATGTTCAAATAAAGGTTTGATGCTTTAATTATTAAAACAAAAGACCCTAAGCATAAGCAGTGTCCTCCTTTCTGGGCTGAAGGATGGAGTGACAAAGAGCATTGCCACTGCTAATGGATTTTTAATATATTCATTTTCTCAGTGAGACCATGGACCTTTGAATGCAGATACTCTGGAATATTTTGTTTTGTATTAAAATTAAATTAAATACTAGCCCCTAAACAGACAAAACCAAATAAAGGCAACATTTTTCAATAAACTAAAATAATAGCTTCAAAGCCCACCAAACTCCTCTATGACACCCCCCATGTGATTATTGTAAAGTCAGCAAGGTGGGAGTCTGAGAAGCTCTCAACTGTGTCTCCCTCTCTTCCCTAGTGCCTCTCTTCTCAGCACTCGTGCTGAAAATTTATTCTTAAGTATCTTAACCTGCTTTATACTACGTCTTTGTAAAATTATTTTCTGTGTTCTTTTCAAGGATCTAGGTTTTCCTGATTGGAGGTCCCTAAAAAAAGTTAAGGGAACTCCTCAGGCTGCACCATCACATCCATAGCATGAAGCTGTATCTCCATCCCTATTGCTGTGGCGAGTTCTGCTTCCATGGATAAACTACTGATTATCAAGTATCCCAGGGCCTGGAGAGAAGGTTCAGCAGTTAAGGCACTTGCCTGCAAAGCCTAATGGCTCTGGTTTGATTCCTCAGTACCCATGTAAAGCCAGATGAAGCAAGTGGCACATGTATTTGGAAGCCTTGGCACACACATTTTCTCTGCCTCCTCTCCTCTCCTCTCCTCTCCTCTCCTTTCTCTCCTCTCTCTGCTTGCAAATAAATAAATCTCTTTTCTGTCTTTGTTTGCAAATAAATAAATAAATGTTATTTTAAAAGGAATCTCAGCTTTTACATCTGTGTGATGGAAATAATAGTTTCTAGTTATTTATACTTATTTTCATACTTTTAAACATTTTGCATCTTATTATCGTTGTTTCTATTATTACACCTCTTCTTAAAAAATGGCACAATGTCTGCTAGGCTTTATCTAAATATGCCCCAGGATATGCTACAAATTTTGGAGGAGTGGGTATTCATAATAACTACATTAGCATAAAAAATAATACATTAGCTTAAAGAAGGTTTGTCGAGAAGCAAATTAGTTGTGTTGACATTAAGCTGACAGGTTAATTAAGTAATCACCAATCACTGCTATTTACCATATTGCATGTATTCTAATTTTGATGCATCAGAGATGTGTTAGTGACTTTCTCATTACTGTGAACAAATGCCTGGCCAGAAGCAACTCAATGAAGAAAAGGGTTTATTTGGGCTTACAGTTTTTTAGGGGATTTTTTATGGTGGGGAAGGCATGGTGATAAGAACAGAAGAAACGATGGTCACATCACAGTCATGAAGCAGAAAATGAACAGGAAGTGAAGCCTGAATATAAAACTTCAAGTTTCTTCCAGCAAAGCTCCACATCCTAAAAATTCAAAAACCTATAACTAGGTTCAGAATATTTAAGATGAAAAAGGAGACCTAAGATTTTTTTTAAAGAAGTGAGCATTAACCTAAAAAGTCTTATTTATAGCAGAGAGTTCCAGTTGTATTACTTCATTCACTCAGCACTTCATTTATTTCTCAATCATCTGTTTTCTTCGAGTAATCCATATTAAGGACTAAAAAATAAGATAATATTTCTTGCTTTGATATACTATTAAGAAATTAATTTTAAAATGTACTGAGCTTTAATAATTCTTACAGAATGCTTATTTGCAGTGGTATCCTATGTCATGTACTAGGTAGGGGTAGACATAGGCTTGAAAGCTGTTCTTTCCAGTTCACTCAATCACTATTCCACAGTATTCCTTGAATGCTTTCATGACATGACTTGTGTGATATTCTGGGATAAAGTATTTAATCAGAAGTCTCTGAACTCAAAGAGCTGATGGAAAAGTAAGGAAAACATTATTGGGTGGATATATGTGGAAAAAGTTTGAAATGTTAGGATTTGCTTTAAGGGAAAAAAAAAGTCACATAAGTAAGCCACACTCCTGGGAATGAGGGGACCTTGGATTGGTGACTGTACAAAAGAGAACTTGAAACACATGTGTTGAAGTGAGGCACCACTTCCTCGTTTCTCCCTTTCTGTGTTTTATGGACAGGACAGTAGAAGTCATTCAAGTTTAAAGGATCTTTTTAGCTACAATGTGATGTTCGAGTTACTATGATGCATTCTTAAAAACTGAGAAGAATCTTCTCTGAAAGGGAAAACATGAGTATATCCATTCACTTGAAAACATGTTTAAGACCCGTGCAACGTGCTAGACACCAAGTATACATATAAGAGACAGACATCCTTGTCCCCTCCCTCAGGACTGGAGAGTACACTGAGGACACATGCCCACCAGTTTACAGTAACCAGAAAGGCATTATTAAATGAAGGATCTGAAAACTGAGAGGCCTCTAGGGTGTGTGCTGTTGGTCTTGGTGCCCTTCCCAAGATTTCTAGGGGATTATGAGTGAGCATGAGACGGGATGAGCAAAGTGCACTGAACAGCCAAGTCCAGGTTGCCTTCTGCTTTTGTATATCCATAAGCTAAGAAGAGCTTTTACATTAAAAAATATTTTCCTGTGTGTATGCATGTATATGTGGGTTTGCATGTGTGCATGTGTGCCTGTGTAAGTGGGTGCGTGCATGAGGGTGTGTGACTGCGTGTGTGCACAAATGCATGTGTGTTTCCACATGTGTATGTGTGTGTATGCATATTTGTGTGTTTGTGTGTGTATGTGCATGTGTGTGTTTGTGTAGACTAGAGGACAACTCTGTCCTTCCTCATATCCTGTCCACCTCTTTTTGTGACAGGGACTTTCATTTGTCCGGAACATGCTGATGAGTCCCAGGGATCCTCCTATCTCATTCTCCTCAGATTTCAAACTAAAAGTGAGTATCACAATACCTAGTATTTTTACATGGGTTCCAGAAAACAAATTTAGTTCCTCATATGTTTTCATATGTCAGCAAATGAACAATCTTCATAGCCTATGTTTTATATTTTTAGAAGGCCAGTGCCTTACCCATTAGGCAACTAGGTCTGACAGATTTTACCTTTTTAATCCAATTGTGTAGAAATTTTTAAAAAATCAAATAGCTTTCATAACAAAAATTTATGATGATAAAACATTCAGAGTCTACTAAGCTTACTGGCAGTACATCAATATACTATACTTGTTTGTTTATAGGTTATCTATGGAGGCTTTTGCATTAAGACACAAAGTTTTATACTTGTATGAGAGGCATATATAAGAAACCACCTGGCCTTTTACAGGAATTCTTTCCTGATCACTGATGGAAGGGATCATCAGTCAGGTTCTTCTGTCCAAGTGTCAGGAATGATGGTGTCTAGCCAGGGATGCTGGGCACCATTCCCTAAGCTTTCCTGCTGCTCAGGTTGGTAACACTGAATGTTCCATGCAGGTCACATATCAAGTTTTGGCTCTTCATTGCTGTTCTGCTCTGTTACACATACAAATGAAAGCTCAGACCTCCTGGATTCTCTGGTCAACCCTTACCTATACAAAGGAAAGGTAAATCCTTCTGTGACTGCTAAAAGTGAGGAAAAAAAAGATAGCGTAGTTAGTAAAGTGTTTGCTCATAAACATGAGGACCTGAGTTTGTTTGCTAGTACTCACATAAAAATGCCTGTGTCCCTGCAATCTCAGAGCTCTGGAGGTAGAGACTGAAGAATCCTGGGAGCTCACAGGCCAGCCAGTCTAGTAAGTCTCAAAAGAGGTAGATGGAAATGGCACTCAAGGTTGTCCTTTATCTGCTACACACACACACACACACACACACACACACACACACACACACACACACGTACAGAAACACAGAAACACATGCATGTACATGTGTACATGCACAAATAGACACATACTTAAAAAAATCTAGCATCTGCAAATGTATTTCAGCACAAGGAAATTCAAGGCACTTGCGCTGCATCATGGAGAGACTATTGCTTTCACTTCCTGCATTCTTACATAACCTGGGGGACAGCAGTGACCCCAACAGGATGAATTAACTAAGTTCTACCATTTTCTTCCTGAAGTATCATGACATTCTAAATTGATGACCTTTTCTGAATAGCCTTTTCCTTGTGCATTTTCTTTTTTCTGGATGGCTTCTTCCACAAGTCAGTCATATTTTGTAAATGTTCAGGTGTCAAGCAGGGTCCTACTGTCTCACCCCTTGTCATTCATCCATCCATTGGTGTCACTAGACACCCAGATTCAGTAGGAGAGTCTTGAGCTTTTGGGTCACTTACTATATAAACATGAACACAAGAAAGTGGAAGTCTTAGACATTCACAGTCAGATGATATAGATCACTTTTTTGTTTTAAAATTAATGCCTTAATTTTCTCTGAACAAATATACAAATTTTAAAAAATCCTACTCAAATGTATAAAAAAATGGTGTGTGGATTTATTTATTTGAGAGAGAGAGAGACAGAAAGATTGAGTCTGGATTCACTTCCTGCCACTGAAAACTCCAGACACATGCACCACTTTGTGCATCTGGCTTTATGTAGGCACTGGGTACTCAAACCTGGGCTGTCAGGCTTTGCAAACAAGTGTCTTTAACTGCAGAACCATTTTTCAGCCCTAAGAATATGTCTTTTATAGGAAAAACTATCACATTACATATGAATTGTTTCATTCAATAAAGGTTGAGCCGGTCTCCAGAAATTTATATGTGAAAAGACTTGATAACCCTTTTCTCAAAGATGCAATGTGCTAAGCAAATTTTGGCAAGCACCACCTAAACTGATATGGATTGACACCAAAAATAAATTGCACTAAATCTTGTGACTTTCATCATTCTTATTTTGTAATACTTGCCATCCCTTTAGACAATAGTGAATGGATAGCAGAAGATGATGTATAGTGTGCATGGTTATCCACTAGGAGAGTCAGTTTAGCTGCTACTCTCTTATGCTGGGCCTTGGAAGTATAGAGGTATATCTCTCTGTAGCAGAAATATATGGTACAGGCAGCTTCCAGTTCATTATGCTGACCATTTGTCCTCATTCACAGACTGTATATTCCAGAATGAGTGCTTACTCCCATCCTGACATCATTTCTTCTCTCTCTGTCTTTCTTTCTTTCTCTCTCTCTCTCTCTCTCTCTCTCTCTCTCTCTCTCTCTCTGGCTACCCACTTCTCTCTCTCTGTCTCTCTGTCTGTCTGTCTGTCTGTCTCTCTCTCTCTCTCTCTCTCTGGCTACCCACTTTTACCTTTCTAATCAGTGGGACATTTTTATTATTTGAAACATTGGTATCAAAGATTTATCACTGTGGAGTAAAAATGTTCTTGAAAAAGTGGTCATCTTAGTGTAGCCCTGATATTTTCTTGGACCTAAGAAAATGGGCATTTTAAAATATGTCCACTTTTAACCAGTATTGTTAAAGCACAGGAAGTCATCTCAATACCTGAAAAAGTCTGCACATAAAGGATTCGAGGAAAAGGTTTTGGGGGAGGACAAAGAGGCCATCAGGAGGCAGAAAGGTCACATAAGATGAGGGGTTTTATGATCATCTTTTAGACATTCGCTGGACTTGCTAAGGTAGGTACTGTGTGGTGTGTGTATCGTGTATGTACACACCATGTTCAAGTGAACATGCCCTATTTGTATACATGTGGGGACCATAGAACAGAGTGTCCTCTCCTATCACTCTTCAGTGTTACAGTCTTGAAACATAGTCTCTGACTGGGCCCAGAGGTACCATTTATTTTTGGCTGACCAGTGAGTCCAGCAGTTCTCCTGTCTCTGCCAATCCCTACCCACTGGACTGGAGTTACAGACATGTATGAACACACCCATGTGTGTTTAATGTTAAACTAAAGCCCTCTAAGTCTGTTAAAGTTGCAAGGCAAGCACCCTTATCTGTTGAACCACCTCCCCAGTCCCCAATATAGGAACTGTTAAATGTCTTTAACTTTCATTTGATTTTAGAAGGGTTGGAGGCATGGCAATTGTTACTATATTACTTTTCTTATTTTTTTTCTTTTTTTTCTTTATTGTCCATAATGAGTTACCTTGTTTAGTGGGCCAACCATGAGTTGTTATCCCCAATTCCCCGTTGCCCCCTTCCCCATCCCCAGTCAGCTAGAGAATGATTGGATGAACAAGGGACCTACTTTTCTTATTTAACACAATACCTGACAAGAAATAACTTAAGGAAGGAAGGGGTTTATTTTATCTCACAGTTTGAGGTTACAGATTACCCTACCAAATTACATGAGTGTATTTTGCCCACATCACACTCTTTACACATGTGGGTAATTGTCATGGTTTGATCCAGGTGTCCCCCACAAACAAATGAATGTGTTCTCAGTGATCGATCCTCAGCTGATGACAGTTTGGGTTTTACAACCTCGATGGAGCTGTGCTGTTGGGGGTGGGCTTATGGGGTTATAAACCAACTTCCCCTCCTAGTGTTTGGTACAACTTCCTGCTATTGTTTGAAGTGCTATGGCATAGGTGATGTCCACCCCTCTGCTCATGCCATCGTTTTCCCTGCCAGGATGGAGTCACCCCTCGAGTCCATAAGCCTAATAAACCCATTCCTCCACAAGCCGCTTTTGTTTGGGTTCTTTCTGCGCAGCAACTAGAAAACTGACCACAACAATTTTGGTACCAGGCGTGGGGTCATCTGTTGCTGCTAGAACCCTGATCTTGTGACTTTGTTTGGGCTTTGTGTAAGTAGTGATCTGCAGGAGGAATGTGGAAGGATTTAAAACCTCATTCTAAGAGACTACCTGAAGTTCTGTAAGTACAGCTTGATGGACCATTCTGTTCACAGGTAAAAGATCTGGATGAAGTAAGAACTATGGACTGGGAGATTTGGCTTACAAGGGTGACAAAGAACTTGGTCAGGACTGTGCCAGAAGTAGTTTGTATGAGAGGCTTGCTGTGTTCTGCCTGCCTGTGTCCTGGAAACCTGTGCAGGGTTGCTTTACGTAAAGATGGATTGGTGTGAGCAGATGGAGATGGCACAGAAAGAAAATAGATCTTTGGGACAAAACTCCTGACTGTTCAGCTGCAATTGTTTGAGAGATTGGGCCAGGTGATCTGCATTGGAACAACAGGAAGAATGCAGACCCTTTGAAGTAAGGGGTCTAAATGCTTTCTTTCCCACCCCGGATTAACAAACTGGTAGCCCACTTGGTACTGTGGAGTATTACAAATGCAAGAAGAGAGGGTTATTGGATTTGCACCACAGTTTTGTTTTTGAAAAATGACCATTGGCAGTGTGAAGCAGGTTGCTAGATTGCCTGCGGAAAGGCCGATGGAGCCATGAATGAACTGAGGGTTGCAATGGAAACCCAATAAGCTGCCAGGACTATGGATGGCTGCCAAGGCAAGCTGCCAGCACCAGATGCAGTTTTCCTGGATTGTGAGTAGACAAGCTGGAGGGATGGAATTGAATCTCCAAGAGACTTGTTGTTGGTTAAGATCATTGAACTTGGAGTTAGAGATTGATGGTATCCTGCTTGTTTTAAATCTTGTATTGGTTCAATCTGTTTTTGCCATGCCTCATATTTTGCAGTGTGAATGTTCTGTGCCATTACAGGTTTATTTTTGGTATTATGGCTCAGTTGCAAGCTGTGGGGACTTAGGAGTTGAGCTGAACACATTGTATTTACATCATGTATGATTATTAGTTTGTGGGGGCTAGGGGCGGACTGTCATGGTTTGATCCAGGTGTCCCCCACAAAGAAATGAATGTGTTCTCAATGATCAATCCTCAGCTGATGGCAGTTTGGGTTTTACAACCTCGCTGGAGCTGTGTTGTTGGGGGCGGGCTTATGGGGGTTATAAGCCAGCTTCCATTTGCCAGTGTTTGGCACACCTTCCTGCCATTGTTTGCAGTGCTGTGGCAGAGGTGATGTCCACCCCTCTGCTCGTGCCATCATTTTCCCTGCCAGGATGGAGTCTCCCCTTGAGTCCGTCCATAAGCCTAATAAACCCATTCCTCCACAAGCTGCTTTTGTTTGGGTTCTTTCTGCGCAGGAACTAGAATGATGAATAAAAAAGTAATTTACCCACATCATACATTATTCCTTACACATGTGGGTAATTTGTCCACATCACACAGTTTACCTTATACATGAGGGTAGTCTGCCAAAATCACAACACTTTCTAGTTCTGATTTCACTTTGACCTTACTACTACCCTCCTCTAGAAATGTGATAGAGATTTTTATCTGTTGGTCTGACAGGAAAATTAAAGCTTAGGGAAGTTATACAGTTTTCTGACCATTACCTACTCTCTTTAACTATACCTCCTCAAGATCCATCCTGATCCTTTCTGCTACTCAGGAAACTTCCTTAATGAATTTCATGATGGCTGTGATGGGTCACATTGAAGAAATAGAGAAAGGAACATTTGGTTTCCTGGCCATTCATGTCTACTTGCAACTTGAAAGTATCCTTGAGCTTTTGTAATGGTTTGTCTTGTAATGGGTTCTCAATGCACCTTGGAAACTAAGACCTGATCTTTGCCCTCAATGATTATATTATGACCCATGAAATTTTTGTTAAATTAACAAATGGTGCATTAAATTCTTTGGTAAACTAATATTTTTTATGTTTTAAAATTTCTTTCTGGTGTGTGTGTGTGTGTGTGTGTGTGTGTGTGTGTGTGTGTGTGTGTGCACGCATGGGCATGCCCATCCATGGCATGTGTGGTGGTCAGAGGGCAACCTTGCATGTTGATCCTTACCTTCTACCTTCTTTGAGACACAATTTCTTGTATGTGCAGCTGCTTCTGCCAATATAATGGACTCATAAGCTTCCAGGGATCCTTCTGTCTCCACCTCCCATTTCCCTATAGTTGTACTGGGATTACAGATGCATAGTTTACACAAGTGCTGGAGATCTGAACTCAACTTGTTTTGAACATGTTTACCCACTGAGACAGTTCTCCACAGCTATTCCAAGCCTCTGCTCACCCAGCTCCGTGGGCGAACAGGGAGTTGATGCCTGCTGCAACTCCCTAACTAACCCACGGACCCAGAAGACCCTAAAGCTATATTAAGGGGAGACAACTGCTTAGAGATGAGAGGTTCTCAAAGGGATTCACCTGCAAGTGGTGCTCAAGACTCTCCAATGAAGTGAGCTTCAGAGACTTAGCCTCCATGAATCTTTACCTATGCAGAGGTGAACCTTCTAGTGATTCAGATGCTTTTGAGTTGAAGCAGCTATCGACAGGTCATCATTCAGGATGGATGAGTCTTCTAGTGGTGCAGATGCATTTGAGTCATCTATTGCTCCTGTAAACCACACCTCACCTTCTCTGTAAGTGAGCCCAATGAACTCATCAGTTCACCAAACTGGATTTGGCGTAATTATCCTTTGGTCTGCCATGTGTGCCTTATCTGAGGAGAAGACATGTGTTTGCATCACCCCAAGGAAAAAGTTTTTCCCATGACACAGGCTTATCCTTGAACTGTAATGGGGAAGTTTTGGCACAGCTCTATCTGGTTGTTTTTACTGCTGCATTTCCCCACCGAGTTTGTGTCCTCTAATGCAAAAGAATTATACACAGGGACAGAAATAAGTATTTTTTATCACACATTTATTCTAGATTATTCAGTCAAGGGAAGGGGGTATTCGATAGGAAAGCCACCCAGTCACCACGTGGTCTGTGAGGTTTATAAAATCATATTATTTAAAGGAACATTGGGAGTTACAGAGTTCTCCAGCCACCAGTGTGGGGGAGAAAATATGGTGAGTTTTAACAGAACTTATGCTTTTCAGATAAACAAGCAGAAAGGGAAAAAAAAAGATCATGAGAAGAAAAGATTCAGGTGGAAGAGAAATCCAGCCCCTCACCACAGGCTGTGGTGGGGGCTGGGGAAGCCTTACCAGTCCCTGGAATCAGAGGTCCATTTGCCAGCCTGTCATGTGGGGAAGAGAGCTCCAAGACAAAGGTCCTTGGGAATTAAAGTTCCCTCAGGTGAGTCAGAGAGACAGCAGATTGGTTCATACCTGACCAGTAGGTTTTAGCCCCTAGGTTGTAACTCTAGCTAGACACCTCCCACTCAAGGGAGGGGTAGTCTCTGAAGATGCCTGACCCTTCACAGAACTGATTACCCTCCTTACTGTGAGAGTCCCAGCCAGAGATGATGATATTCTTAATTTGGGATTATTAAATATGCTGAGCTATGAAGGAACAATTTACAGAGGAGGAAATAGAATGTGGAAGAACTATAAAAAAATAAACCAATGCTTTCCACCTAGTTATAAGCAGCAAGGTGACAATTACTGGAACATTGACTACAGCAGGCTGTCTTGATAGAAGCCATGACACTGAGCATTGCCACTCCAAACAAACTCCAAAAGTAGACTCTAGATGAGTAAAGATCATGACACTATTTTTCCTCTGGTCTGACCTCCTTACATAGTTCTGGTTGGTGAACTTCCAGGGATTCCTAGAGTGGTCCTACCCATCTGCTTCCTTGGACAAACTGAGGGGCAGAGAGGAAGAAGACTAAGGAATAGCTTTGAAGATGCCAATAGGAGACATATGACATGATTTACTTTAAACTCCCATCATGGACCCTTGTCTTTGCCCCATGCTTCATCCTTTTTATTTTATACTTTTTATCTTTATTTTTTAATTGACATGGAATATGGATTTTGTTCTGATGGCCTGTCCCTGTACTGTAAGGCTGGGCTACAATCTGCTTCTCTCTTCAGTTTGCCTTCAGCTAGTCTTCCTCACACCCTGAAATCCACACACACACACACACACACACACACACACACACACACACACACACACAGAGGCATATCTGTACAAATGACTCTACTGTGAGAGGATCTTTCATGACTACCCCTGTTCTTAGTATGGATGAATATTCCCTGAGTCTGATAACTGGGTGGTTATCAGTCCTGTGACCAAATCTAAAGTTCTAAACAATTATGCTGACAGGGAAGATATCACAGCCATGAGATCTGCTGTTAGGAATGATGATGAGTGTGGGAAGTATTGATCATTCGCTGTGCATATGAGGTTGAGCCTTTCTTAATTCCCAAAACAATAGGAGGAAGCAGTTGGGAGGACTCCCATTTTCTAGATTAAAAAACACACCCCAGAAAGATGTGTGCAGCTCACTCACCTTTGTTTAATTAATGACCAGGTGGAATTTAAATCATTTGAGTGAGGGACTGACTTTGAGGTTCTTTATCACCTCCCAACCATTAAAATCCCATTCAGACTATCATAGAGAGGCACAGAAAGGCAGGCAATTTGGGTATGCAGAGTAAACAGCACCAATTTCTTTGCAGCTTAAGGAAAACCCTCATGAAAGAAATAACACTGTGGAATTTCAAACAGAGAGGTGAGGATAATCTGTCATTGGCTCCTCTGAGAGACTCCTGGTGACATATTCTGAGATGAACTAGAGCATCACAGTCACAGCAGGTCCCCTGCTCACTCGTTATCTGTAAAGAGAAATCATTCGTTATGAGCAGCATACAGAATGAATAAGAAAATGAAATGAAATGAAATGAACATTGGTAGAGTAATATGTGATAGAGATCTATTTTATTGTGCTGGAAATATGCCCTGGTATGTCAGATTGAATGTTACACATACCACTTAGGAGACTTGTTCATGCTCACTGCAAATTATTGTTATTTTTATTTCCCATCCTGTTGATATATAGGTAGTTAGACATCGGTTTAGCTGATACAGATATGGATACTGATATATGCTCATAGATAAGCATAGATAGAGCTAATTCTAGATGTTGTCTCCAATATGTTTTCACTCACTATACATACATATACTCTTAATTTATCAGTCATTTAGCATCTATTATATATCATCTATATTTATCATGCATGTATGCATGTATGTATATATGTGTATACCTACCATCTATCATCTATGAACACAGATATTTATATGTAGCTATGTATTTATCATTTATAGCATCAGGTTGAGTCTATCTATCATCTACATATCTACATGTGCACTTTAATCTGACATATATTAGTTTAGTCTTTTCCTTTGGACTAATGGCATGAGAATTTTACTCAAAATATATTGTCGAAAAGATGATTTCAAGGAAAACTTGCTCCTGCCTCTGCTATCACTCCTCAACAGAGGGACAAGGCAATGTCCTGTCCATTATCTGCTCTCTCCTCTCCCAGTATGTGACATCTCTAACCTCATAAGGTAAGGCCTTCAATGGTTGATGCAACATTTTAAGTCAGCTATGATCTTACACTCCCATCCATTCTCTTTCCTATATTGCTTTAACAGATGCTCTGAAAACTTTATTGACCCAGAAGTGTTGGCAATCAGTCACAAACTGACGAGTTTCCATGGCATATCCGCCTTGCATCAAAATGTATAGACCTCATTGATAACCATGATAAGTGGCTGCAGAAAAGTCTTTGTGCAAGGAACCAGGGTCACAGTATTCTCTGTGCTCCCAAACTTCCACTGCCCAGGAGCCCTCCTTCCTGGTTCCAGCCATGTTCAATCTATTTTGTCTCTGGATAAAAGTATCATGTTAGCATCTCTGTCTCTTTTAATCAAGCTCCATTTTTAAAAATTAGATGTTTAGAACACTATAAACTCCTTGGATATTTTCCAATTAATGTATTTTTATTTCTTTGAAGTCAAATGGGGAAATAGAGCCTTAATGGGCCTGAATTCTCTAGTTAATCAGCAGAAATGGTGTGGGAGAATGGAAGCCAACTAATTTTTGTTGTTTCTTTCCTTCTGGCAAAAGTTTGTTGAAGGACCTTGGTCATGCAATGGTGAAAAAAGACCAAATGAAACAAAACACAAACAGGCACTCTTTATTAAGTCAGGGATTATAGAAAATGAATAAATGAGGGAATGAATGAGTCAACAGGTAAATTAGGTAATGACTAACAGTGAAAGTGCCCTAAAGAAGTAAAATGGGATTATGGGTGAAGGGTCACACCAGTTGGAGTTGTAGTACATGGCAGACAATGCTGTAGAAAGAACCTGGCAAGGTACACTTTGAGCTGTAGCTAAAGAAGGGGCTACAGGTCAAAAGTGGTGGGAGGAAGTACACATGACACTGAGGGAACCAGCCAGGAGAATGCCAGGAGAGATGAATTTTTTTCTCAAATTTGACTAATGAATATGCGGCTTTAGATATAATGTTTAAGATGTGGATGAACACTAGGTCACAAAGAATAAAAGAAAAACAAGAGAGAGCAGAGGCCCACTCACTTAGAAGAATAGAGAAAGAAACATTGAAACAGACTGGGAAGATGGATCAGTCAATAAACTTTTTTTTTCAGTCAGTAAACTTTTGCTATGCAAGAATAAGAACTTGAGTTCAGATCACCAGCACCCAAGTAAATGCTGGGAGAGCACCACGACAACCCACCTGTAATCACAACTCTAAGAAGGTAGAGTCAGGGAACCTCTGGGTCAAGCTGGCTAACTATAACTCACCCAGTTGTTAATCTCTGAACTCTAGAGAGAAACCCTGCCTTCATAAATAGAGAGCAATCAAAGAAGACAC
The DNA here is from genome assembly GCA_004024765.1 of Zapus hudsonius. Lineage (NCBI taxonomy): Eukaryota > Metazoa > Chordata > Mammalia > Rodentia > Dipodidae > Zapus > Zapus hudsonius. Next base: position 25,329 of record PVHP010018645.1, read on the forward strand.
CATACAACAGCCTATGGCCTTCACATGCATGCGTGTACACATGCACGGGCACTTGCACACACAATGAAATACATACATACATACATACATACATACACATATACAAACATACCCACATACATCCCCCACACATACACATGCAAAAAAATATAAGGCACATTACGCAAAAAAAAAAAAATACAAGGCACATTACAACAACTGGGAAAATCCTTGCTATAGCTGAGATGTTGGATGTCCTCCAAAGGTCCAGTCATCAAAGCTCGGTCTTAGGGTAAGTGCTCTTGAAAAGTGGTGGGAACTTTGGAAGGTGACATCCAATGGATGTTCTTTAGATCATTGACAGTGACGTCCAATAGGAGGATTGGACCATGCTTCATTTGTGTCTCCCTTTGTTTTGTTTGCTTAGGAAACTCACCATTTTCTCTGTCAAGTGTTCCTGTCATTATTTTGGGCTTCAACATAGGCTCAAAGCAGAGAGGGTACTTAATCATGGAATAAGACCTCTAAAGGCCAAGATCAACTTTCCCTTTTATATGCTGACTGTGTCAACTCTTCTGATACTGTGATGTAGGCTAACACAGATCTTCTCATTCTTCAAAGTGCCCAAACGATGAATATCAGTGTGTTTTACAATCTTGTTTATCCTTGAGACATGCCACATTCATTGTGCTGGCTATGGTACTTTTGCAAGTTCTTTCAAGAAAGAATTGGGCAAGGCCAGGTTGGGGCTCCTGATAAGACTCCTGGGCCCTAAAGGCAGAAAGCAATACCCAGAACTGTGCAGGTGAACTGCTAGCAGTTCCCACCTCTCCCTCCTTCAGGCTGTGCATTCCCGGGGAAGATTATTGATCTGTTGGTATCTATAAACTTGTTTTTATTTGTTCAAATATCCAGTTCATAATGTGTAGTAAAATATGATTATGTTTTCCTTTCATAAGATTAAACTACTTTCTTCACTCTTCCTTATAGAAAACACAATTCAGACTCAATGGAAAAGGTTTCTCCATTTCCACTTAGAGCTCAGAAAAAGCCATATTGGAAAGTCTGATCCATTTATAATACAATACACTTTATATAATGTGATATAAATCATACTTTCATACCAACTAGAAAGAGATTTGACAGCTGGAGATGGATTCCTCAAAGTGGATGCTCAGGAAATTTGTGTGAAAAGAAATATGTTTCCTTAATCACTTCTCTTATAGCATGGGGGCATGCTCACACAGTAAAAATGTTATAGTCAACAAAACTGAAATTGAACTGGGAGTGGAATGGGAGCTTGGCCTTGGCTTGGGATATTATGGTAATGAGGGATTTTATTGTATTTTTCTTACTTTGTGACTCCATCCCCTCCATCACTTTTTCCACATAAAATTTGCAATTGAAATTCCACTTCTTTTCTTCTGTCACCTTGTACAAGACTCCATATTTATATTCACAGCTCCCAGCATTTTACCTACCTGACAAAGTAATTCCTAAAACCAAATCTCCCTAATAAAAACACACTTTACGTTTTAATCTGTATCTGTTTAAAACAATAGGTCAGAACCATGGTTTATGAAATAGCTAAAGTCATATTTTTTAAAGACACATATCCACAGATAGCATATTAGTGATGCCATCCATATCAGAGTTAGTCAGGGCTGGGGATGAAGACCACATAGCTGTATATTAGCACCCTTATCTGCTCCATGCTGCCTCTGTGTGATCTTGTATGAACCACTAGACTCTCTGCACTTGTTTCTCTTAATTCTGAAATGAAAGGCGTGTGTTAGATTCAGCATGCGTTTCCCAGTTATAACATAGTAGGTTCAAAGTGAATGTTGAACTTGGGTAAACAATCTAATGCTGCTATACTGATCAAGTATCACCATCAAACGTGCTGCTATTGCATTACAAGCACCACTATTAAAAAAAACAAAAAATCCCAGTGGAATGGGAGGAGATTCACGAGTGATGAAAATAGAAGGCTGTTTAGATGAAGAATTTTTCATAGATGCAGCAGAGGTAGAGAGGCACATTTGCAGAACACATTATCATTTAAATTATTTCCACTCCCATATCAAAACCACACACTTAAAAAAGTTCCAACACATCAAAAATTGAGCTGAAAGGAGGTAATTGTGACAATGGTTCCTTGTATTCCATTTCTGCCCCATGTGTGAGTATGCTAAGCTATGATTGAATGGTTTGCAGATTGCTTTTAAAAAAATTAATGACATGGCTATCTTTGTAAAACAACAAAACCCCTGCATTTTCCAAGGTGCTTCCCCTGCTTTAAAAAACACATTTCAGACTTCATTTTATGACCAGGCAGCTGTTCATGCTAAGCATTGCAAAACACATTTAAACACTTGCATTTGTTCCACTGCTATTTATCAGTTGAATTTCATTGTTTATTCCAAATCAGCCAACTTCTTATTCATTTTTCTTCTATTTTTTTTTCTTCTTCTAAGTCAATTATCATTTTGTCACTGAGATCCAAACTCAGTCTCTCATACTTGCCAGGTAAGCACTTTACTGACTATCCTGAGTCCCAAATCCTGTATTCATAAGCAAAGTTCAGACAAATGGTTTAGAGTAAGAAATGGCCTGAGAGAAAAGTTTTCTCATGTTGCTTGATCCTTAGTCTTTGGAAATGATTGGTGTTAGACATAAATACTGTAGCCACTGTCCAATCCCACGTATCTTGAAGAAATTTGGAGCCACAATATTCATTCATTTAATCATTCATTTAATACCTATTGATAATTTTAGGAATTGAGTGTTGAATAGAATGGGAGGGTGCTTAACCTCAAGAATAATTGCTCAGGCCGGCATCTCCCTGTCCCAGTTATTGGTTCCTTTCCATACTGAACTGTTAAATAAAGAGACTCATGAGGTCCCCAAAACATGACAGACTTCTGTCAAAACTCTTGAACATCTGCCCCAGGCCTAAGGTAAGACCTTATTGCTGAGGAAATCACAAAGTGTCATCAAACAACATCAAGAGATCCTGCTAGATCCAGAATGGTAACCAGCTCCCAGATGGTAGCATGTGTAACACTGGAAGGTGTTGCATGAGCTTTCTGGGGAAATTGGTCAATGATATTTGGAGAAAGCAGAGACCACTGATATAATATATAGACAGTTGGCACAAGAATGCTGAACACACTGCTATATGGAAGAGCCAAGCAAGTCAAGAAATGCTCATCTGTGTGATAGTGGTGCTAAACTGAGGAGGGTAATCAATAGCTTACTGATTGGCTAAGAGATCCACTCATTGACAAGGAACTCTTAACTGGAACTGAGATCCATGGCAAAATCCTATGGGGACCAAGAACTGGGCTCCCAGGGGAAATTCCCACTATCAGAGAGCTACAGAGAGGCTACACCCATTAGGAGCTAGCCAGAATAGCATTGTTGTCTCATTTAATCTATATTGGTCTCACTCTCAGAGGGAGATTCTGTTTGTACTTTTCAGAAGGCAGTGAGAGAACTTGGGACAACTCAATTCCACCAAGAAGACATTGGATGAAGGCTGACATCCTGGCAGGAGACAAACCACACCTACCTTTCACACAAGGCCCAAATGAAACCTATGAGAATGTGACAAGACAAACAGGAGACCAATCACCACTGCATATCTGATAACCCATGAAAGGTCAATGGAGACAGACACCAATGACCCCAACACAACCCAGTGCAAAGGTCCAGAGATACTTATGATCTCAACAATAAAGCAGACTTAAAACTTACTGAGTAAATAGAAAGACCACTTGGCCCAAGGTGGCCAGGCAGTTGATACAGTCTACAGAAATGAAACCGGACCTGACTGAAGCCAAGGTGCATGTATGAGGCTGTTGATCCAGCAAGTGGGTCATGGCCTTGAGTCTCATGGCTATGCAGACAGCATTCTTATTTCAATTCCGTCACAGACCACTTGAGAAGGATGTGGCCATGGTGAAACAATGGGGCAGCTGGGCTTGGTGGACAGCCAGGAAAGCTAGCCTTCCTCTCCCAGTGGCCTGGCAGAGGCATGAAGTCTGCAGGCTTCTTCAGTGCTCAGATCCCGTTCCACCTCAAAACCACTTACTGAAATCATTAAAATAGAAAAACAAACACAAAAATGATGACACACATTGTTTTCTGTTTTAGAAAAACGTTTGATTATTTATCAAGGAGAACTAGTATGCTAGCTAAATCAGTGAAGTTTAATGGTATCTCATCCTGTAATATATTATGATTTCTAGATACTACTGATTGACAATTTCAGTTTCTAGGTTTCTGCTGTTGCACATGATGCTGGAAGGAACACCTTAACATTACATTGGTGATATTGTCAAGGTGAAATGCAAAAGTGCATTCCAAGCAATAAGATTTGGGTGCATTTGACTTCTAATGGGTATTGCCAAATTGCCTGCCAGAATTTTCACATCAGCTCAGATTCTCATCAGCTTTGAGGAGAGGCCCTGTTGATTCTCACACTTGCTGCTGCTGAGAATCATTAAGCTTTCCTGTCTTTACTTAAATATTCTTCCAGGAAACACACCTTTAGCTGATCTCTTCTGGGGTATGCGTTCCTTCAGCAGCATTTGGTATAGAATGGATTTTCATGTGTTTATTAGGGATTTTTTTTGAAAACAAGAATAGAAAACTGCTGTTTTCACAATTTCTACCTTAGATTGCATTTTGTGTGTGTTTATGTGGTATAGTGTGTACATATATGGTATATGCAAGTACATATGCACATGTATGCTGTATGCACTTATGTGGAGGCCAGAGCAAAATATTGAATGTCCTCCTTCTCAGCCAATTTCATGTGTCATTTCTCTGACTGAACCTGGCACTGCTATTGTTTTATTATTATTATTATTATTATTATTATTATTATTATACAGACTGGCTGACCAGTGAACTTCAGCAATTCTGTCTTCACTCCCTCCAGGTTTGGGGTCACAGGCATATCTGTGTACACTTGACTTTTTATATCTGTGCTTAGGATTGAACTTAGGTCTTCAAGCTTGTTGCACACTGAGTCATCTCCCAAGGCTAAATATTTCTTTTCTCATGGATTTATAAATTACTTTAAGTGAATAAAAGTAGCCTCACATCTATTATTATTATATTACAAATTCATACTTTATCTTCAGGCATTTGGACTCATTATTCCCATAGAAAACTGTTTTCTATGGAATTATTTTTCCATAATAATAAGTCACCAGGTAATAGAGTGTTAGCTATAAGACTGGATGGGTTTGACTTATAGGTCTGCTGTTTTGGAGAAGTTAACTTATTTGTATCTCAGTTTTCTTGCATTAACCATGGGTGTAGATAAATAATTTCCTAGGGCTTAATGAATATCACTGAGTTCATACATAAAAAAAAAAACTGTAGTAGAGTGTTGAATGTATTAATTGTTGAACATTATCTCTTGTTTTTATTCCTCCCTGGTCAAATTAATCAGTTTTTTAATGTGTTTTAGGGTCTGAATTCTGCTTGAAAATTAGGGAGGTTTTAAGATATGAATGCCAACATTCTCTGAACAGCAAGCAGTAGGAAAATTTACTCTCAGATGTATCTAGTTCAGTGTTTTACCCAAGGCTAATTAATTGCAAGCCTGAGTGCATGTTGAGCCCTTTTATATCCTAACAACTTGGAATGGTTCAGCATTCACACACGTACGAAAGAGAAGTATATAAATTATTCATATAAGCAGTCATGTACAGGCTAGCTTATCTGTTGAGGCTTACATTTTTAAGGGACCCTCTGCTGATGCTATTCTTCTCACAAGTCTGCCCATCTAAGAGAGACTCATATTTAAAGAAGTAACTACTGCCTGGGCATGTCTAGTCCACAAATGTCTTGTTTTCTCTTGGAAGCAGAAGGTCTTTTATGCCCTTTGGGTGTTTTGTAGAAGATATAATGAAAGGCATAATTTTCATACCTATGCTGAGTATTTTGAGAAAAGACAGCCCTTCCTTGGGAGGCATGTTGTAAATTTGTCTGTTGGGGACTTGAAGTATATGAACCAGTGTCTGAAGTGGATCCATATCCCAAGCCCATCAGTGCTAGACTTCACGGGAGGACACAAGTGCACCTAGTATTGTAGCTGTGATTTTTAAGGCTCTTCCTATGCAGAAAATGAACAAAATCCTATGACGAATGTGCTGACAGTAAGGTTGACCAAGACGTAGTTTTTTTTCATTTTTTAATTGACACAGAGATTAGGTAATGTTTATTCTGACATTTTCAAATATAATTTTCTCTCTCCTAGATTCTCTTTCTCATCGCCCAATTCCATTTATCGTTTTCTTCTTCCCTCTTTCAATTCATATCTTTATATTCAAGGTTTGGTTATGGTGCTATCTTTATAGGCTTACTTCCCATTTGCCCCTCCCTTTATATATACATAGTTCTAGACATTTCAGGCCAAGATACCTATATCAGAAAGAACATGAAGTTTTCATTTTTCTGAGTTTGAGTCACTTCTCCTAATTCTTTACAAATCCACTCATTCTCCCCCAAATTTCATTTTTCTGTACCACTGCATATAATTTTGTTGCATAGATGTACACATTTTTTTATCTAATTATCTGTCAATGGGCAGCTCTGATGATTCCAATTCTTAGTGATTGCTGATAGAGGAACAATAAACAGAGAAGTTAAAGAATTCCTGTAGTAGAGTTGAAGTCCTTAGGGTATATGCCCAAGAGTGGTATAGCTGGTGTCCTATGCAAGATCTAGATCTAGCTTTTTGAGATACTTCCATACTGTAATAGCTGTTTGCACTTCTATAAACAGTGGATGATGGTTCCTCTTTCATCCTCACCAGCATTTGTTGTCTGTTTTCTTGATGAGAGAGAGCCTTTTTGTCTGACGGCTATGGAAGTTGAACATTTTTTCAAGTACTTGTTGGCTATTTGGGTTTCTTCTTTTGTGAACTGTGTGTTCATTTCATTAACCTATTAGTAATTAGTAAATTTTTTAGTGTTTAACATTTGAAGTTCTTTATAAACTCTGGCAATTAGCCCCCTGTAAAGTATAGCTGCCAAAGATTTTCTCCCATTCTGTAGGCTGTCTGTTTGCTTTGTCATTGGTTTCTCTGGCTTTGCAGAAACTTTTTTCATGTAGCACCACATATTTATTCATGGGTCTATTCCCTAGTGCTATTTGAGTCCTGTTTAGAAAGTTCTTGCCTAGGCTTATATCCTCTACAGTTTTTTTTTTTTTTAAACCAACAAGACTTTATCGTGATTTGAGCAGAGAAAGGCGGTAGACACTAGCCTAGTCTTCTGGTTTCATGGCGCCATTTGTCCATAAAGTGGGTACTAGAGGATATTTGGAGGGAGAAGTCACACATTTTTTTTTTAATATATATTTATTGTCCATAATGTGTTACATTATTTAGTGGGCAAACCATGCGTTGTTATCCCGAATTCCCCAATTCCCCCCCTCCCCATCCCTGATCAGTTGTATATCCTCCTCTGTGGGCTGTCTGTATTAGTCCTTGTGGCAAGGTATCCTGTATATCTTAGTACTCATCCCGGTCTTCCTG
>PVHP010018646.1:0-32602 GCA_004024765.1 Zapus hudsonius
GGCCCCTCTCCCTAGCTGAAACCTGCCTAGCTTTCCCTATTCTGTCTCCATCCAGCAGGAGACGGACTACAATGCTGACAGGACTGATCAGGTTTCAGGCCATGTACAGGACTGGATGTGTAGAGGGTGGGATTCCTATGCACCCAGACAGGATCCTCCTCTTCCTCTCCATGTCTGAGCTGGTGCTTTACTGGGGACCTTCTTGTCTCTGTACAGAAACACTCTCCTGGGTTTATGAATCCCCAGGAACCCACTCTGTGCATCAAGTCTAGGAAGCCAGGCCTGCTGACCCTCTGCCATATGCCTCACGTTCCAGGGCTTCTCACAGGGTGGTCCATTTTCCATCTCTCCCCAGGTGTGTAAACCCCCCAGCTTCTCACCCTGTAGAGGAACATCTGGGTGTGAGGGTGCAGCATCTCTGACTCCTTTGACCAAACAGTGTCTGGGTTGAAGCTCTTCTATCATTAACACTAATTCTGTGGTTGACCTTGATGTAATTGTCATTCCCAATTCCTTGGATAGAAACTGCTTCTTCTCTCTGGAAACTTCTGAGAGCATCTTAGTCCTTGTAGTCATGACTCATGACAGTGACTTAGGACAGGTCTTTTTCATTTCATTTTCTTTTTCTTTTTTCCTCTTCTTATGTGTGTGTGTGTGTGTGTGTGTGTGTGTGTGTGTGTGTGTGGTATGTATGATGGTGTGTGTGCGTGTTTTGTGTTTTGTGTTGTGTGTGTGTATGTGAAGACATGGAATTCTGTGCACCTGGGAAGCCAGAGAAGACGTCAGGTGTCCCTCCTTCACTCATTGGTATGTCTCCTTGAGACTAGGTCTCTTACTAATTCCAGAGCATTCCATTTTTTCCAGAAGTCCCAATGATTCTCTGATCTCTGCTCCTATTCCATAGGACTGGGGTTATAGGCATATATGGACACACCCAGCTGTTTACATGGGTGCTAGGGGATTGAACTCAGGCCATCTCGGGCCTCCTCAGGCCCCCATCCTTGTACAGAAAGCACTCAACTTCTGAGCCATCACTTCAGCCATGTTTTTCTCTTTTTTTTTTTTTTAATGTTGAGCACTTAATAAGGAGTCTTTTCAGCCTAAGAAGTATTGATGTTCAATCCAGAGAAAATTTGCTAACTCCTCTCTGTTCTCTCTTGACTCTCCTATTATCTGTACTTTGAACCATCCAGTCTGGTCTGTCCTGTACCTCATCTCCATCTCTTAGGTCTCACTCTGAGCTTTCACCTCTTTTTGATGTGTATGTATGTACGCATGCTCATGTATGTGAGTGTGGACCAGTGCATGCCACAGGGCACTTGTGGAGGTCAGAGGACAACTTCAATGTGACCTCAACCTTCCACTTTGTTTGAGGCAGGGTCTCTTGTTCCCCACTGCATTCACCAGGCTATCTAGCCTCTGAGCTTCTGGAGAGTCTCCTGTCTAGTCTCTCTTCTTGCTATCGGCATGCTGGGGTGACAGACGCTTATCCCTCTACATCTGGCTTTACATGGGTTCTGGGGATCTAAACTCCAGTCATGAGGCTTGTACCTCCCCATCTTTTGTTTATGACCTATAATATGAATTCTCAAGAGTCCTTTCTTTTTCTCTGAATACTCATTTCTGTTGCATCTGATTGATGTCTCAGAGTTATTTAGCTTCTCTTCTTTCTCTAGGGAAATTATGATTTTGTTTATTTTGTTCATCCTGCCTTTTATATATCTCTTCTGAGAGCCTTATCTCAGCATGAGGGGCTCCCTCAAATATCTCCCAGTGGTTGGGTGGCTGTTTCTGTTTGAAAGGAAAGCAGGAGAGGCTGGTTGAAGCTCAGTGCTGTGTTCCATGGGGTCTAGAACTCATTTCCTTCTGAGACCAGGCAGTGACAGGACTCCATGTGACCTGACCTTGTACACTGGGAACTGAATTCAAGCACCTTCCCAAGTCTTCTTTCAGGCCAAAGCATTTCACTGTGGCTTCCTTTGTGACATGGCCACATCTTCCAATGATGAGCCCTAAGTGGAGGCTTCGTGAAGGATGTAGGGAAAGCTAAGCTCATTTTCTTGCTCAGAGTGCAGGTGTGGCCAGGACAATAGTTCTCCTTTCAGCCTTAATGAAAACACAAGACCTTTACAGAGACAGCCAAATGCTGACCTTGAAGTGGAGGTTAGAGTTCAGGAGGACAGCAGAGATATTGAGGTGGACATCTTGAGTTATTGATCTAATATCTGCCATCTCTGCAGGCTTCTCCATTTAAAAACAAGTAAATCTCTCTTAGCTCAAACCACTCTAAGTCAATAGTTTTCTGTTCACTTGTAACCAAAAATAACCTAAATGATGCATCCTCATAACCTTTTGGAATAACAATAGTAAATGGGAAATTTTCCATTCTTTTCCTTATCTCAAAACATCCTAAGTATAGGAAGACAAGCTTGAAGAGTGTGTTTGTGTGTGTGTGTGTGTGTGTGTGTGTGTGTGTGTGTGTGTGTGTGTGTGTGTGACAGTCTTAACTCTGTAGCTCAGGCTACCCTGGAGCTCACTGTGTAGCCCAGATTTCTCCCAAACCCACAACGATCCTCTTGCCTCAGCCTCCTGAGTTCTGAGATTACAGGCTGAGCTCCTGAAATTGTTTGAGTTTTGTCTTTGCCAATGTTATTAGCAAGACACTTTTTTCCAGTAGGGAAGATGTGGACCCTCATGGAGAAATCCAGCCTTTGATCATCATGAGATGATTGCCTAGGGTGCTTGTATGATAGTGACCTGAAGTGGGCAAACTAGTACCCATAGGACATATCTGGCCCTCTGCTTATTTTTTTAAATAAAGCTTTATTAAAACATCCATGCTCATTTGTTTACACATTGTCTGAAGCTGCAGCTTACTTGATTTTCTTTATAACTTAGTTATACCGTAATCTATAACTTAATACCACAGAATGGGTCATTGGTGAAAAATAGATGTTTGTGGCTTGGGTTCAATTCCCCACATAAAGCCATATGCACAAGGTGGTGCATGTGCTGAGTTCATTTGCAGCTACAAGAGGCCCTGGCATGCCCATTCTATCTCTCTTTTTATTTCCCCATTTTTTGAAAATAAATAAATAAAAATATTTTTTAAAAAAGAACCTGGAGTGTCCATGGAGGAAGAGTGAGCACACAATGACACAAGTCCAGTCTGGAAATCCATGTAGGCACATAAGACCAGTCCTAACCCTGTACCTCCCTTGTGTGAGTGTTGGAGAAACCAAGGCAGAGTTATGAGCAAGGTGGGGAGATGGTAACATACCAAGACACTACACTGCCCCTTCCCATCATGGGTTGCAGAGTCTAAATCAGGCCCACTACTGTGGATGCCCTTGAGAGTTTGTATGTGATTGTCACCAGGGGCTCATGGGCTGGAAACTTAGTTCCCAGTGTCTTCAGAGGTGGGACCCGCTGGGTGGATATTAGATCAGGACCACCCTCATGAAGGGACTGATGGTTGTCTCACTGAGCAAGGTGGGTCCCCTGCAGTGGATTACTTCCTGTGGGCATGAGGAGATGGATATAAAAGGGAGAGCCTGACTCCACCCGCTTGCTTCCTGGCTTGCACATGGCCCATTGGAGAAGGGAGAGACATCTACACAGAGGAACAGAGGACCCCCTCCCACCTCTCCTCTCCAGCATGTTGTCAGGCAGCCAGTTTTGACACTATGGTGTTTGGGCTTTCTGGCCCCCAGAATTGTGACCCAAAGTAACCTCTTCTACCCAGTTCCAGGGATTCCATTATAGCAACACAAGATGCCTCAAGACCACACCAAATCGAAGTTTTAGTGGTTGATAGTGCTAAACTTGTCATGCCCAAGGTTAAATATATTTCCACAAAGCTATTGGGAAATTATAAGTTTTGTAAAATAAGCCCAGTATGGTAGCTCACACCTTTAATCCTTGTACCCAAGAGGCCGAGGTAGGAGGATTGCCCTGTGTTCCAGGCCAGCCTGGGCTACAGAGTGAGTTCCACATCAGCCTGAGTGAGACTCTGTCAAAAAAAAAAAAGCTTTGCTTCATTCAAAGCTGGAAAAGAATAACTTACATAGTATGTTTGAAGACAGTTGTATAAGAAGAGAAACCTCTGTTGAAATGCTCTATCATGCAAACATAATGCAAAGGGGTTTAGCAGCACCTGGAAAAAGTACTATGCATTTGTCCTTGACTCAGAAATCTATTTCTAGAAGTTGATGGAAAGACTAAACTTGGAAAACTATGAAAAGAAGTTCACTCAACCCTTCATGCAGTAGAACAGCAGGTGACTAGAAAAGAGCCCCATGTTCACTGCATACTCAGGGTGAGGGGTTCAGGGTGCGGGACCCCATGGAAATGAACAGGAATGTCTGCGTTGCAGTTACCTTCTTGTTGTTGGCACATAGCACCTAACCAAAAGCAGCTAATGGGAGGAAAGGGTTTATTTTGGCTTAAAGACGCAAGAAAAGTTCCATGTGGCATGAGCAGACATGAGCAGAGGCTGGACATCACCTCCGGGTCAACATCAGGAGGTAAACAACAGCAGAAGGGAATGCCAAACACTAACAAGGGGAAGCTGGGTATAACATCCATAAATCCACCCCCAACAAGACACCTCCTCCAGCAAGGCTCCAATTCCCAAATTCCCACCTGTGAGGACCCAGAATTTAGAACACGTGAGTTTATGGGGAGCACCTGATCCACATCACTACAGTTGGTCAGTGCCACAAAGAAGAAAAGCAAAGAAGAAAAGCCTGGCTGTTCATCTGAAAGGGGCATCCTTCCTTCACACATGGAAACCTTGTTCAAGAAACTGCCCAGGGGCTGGGGAGATGCCTCAATCAGTTTGGATCCTCAGGACCCACATAAAAGGTGTGGCGGTATGTGCTTGTCATCCCAGCACCGGGGAGGCAGAGACAGGAGGATGCCCAGACTCACTGGCACTTAGTCTATCAAAATCAGCACGTCTTGAGAAAGCCTATCTGAAAAATAGAAGGCAGAGAGCGAGTGGGGAAGACACCTGGCATCAGCCACTGGCCTCCATATACACATGTGCACACATGCACACTCCTCCCACTAGTGTGCGCTCACATGTATGAACACAAAAGAAGACATAGCACAGGACAGAGGTTGCCTGAGTTAGGGTGGACACATCCCAAGGAGATACGATGACTCTCTGGGGTGCAGGGAGCAAATAATGAGAAACTGCACTTGCTTTGACCTGAGATGATGCAGACCAGGGCTTTGCTGAGTCATGATAGATGCAGATGGCCTCGCCGTGTCCACCTGCTCGGCCTGTATGTCACCAGCACATCAAGGAACTCTAGGGCCAACTGGAGGCAGGGGTCTGCCATTGTTTGCAGCCAGTGGATGGGACTTCTCCAAGGGTGTCTTCACCCTGAAGCATGTTGCTGGCCTCAGTGTCCATGTGCCTGTTCCGGCTTCACAGGAAGTCACAGCTCCAGATTTGCCACCGCTGATGTGCTAGCCTGATGTATTGTGCTCTTTAGTGGACATTGGAAAAAATAATGAACACGATGAGAGCAGGTCCCTTGAAGTTGATATTTTGACATAGCCAGAAACTGCTTTTCACAAAAAATTGGTACTATGGAGAATCTTGCAGCTGATCTCTGTATTTATTTTCATTGTGGTTTTCTTTTTATCAAAAAAAAGTCTGTTTGCTACCTATAACACTTCTAAAACCTTAAACTGGAAATAAGATTTTTTACCCATATAAGAATATTCCAAAGAATTTTGATATTTTTTAAAGCCTAGAAAACATATTACCTTCCATTGAGTTTGTTAGAACTATAGATTGACACTTCCTGTCACCATGTCCACTTTGCAGGTGGGGAAACTGAGGCACAGACCAGTGTTTTGCTGAGGCAACACATGCATGAGAGCAGAGCCAGGATTGGGAGGGTTACCTGGTCCCAGGGTATGGGCTCTGGGCCTTCCTGCTAAGCTGTGTATTTTATCAGTTTCACATTTCGAAGGCAAGCACTTGGCCAACTGTGAGCCATCCCTGGAGACAGGAATTTGAAGAGGTAATGAAGACCAATGAGGTCATGGAGGGGCCCCTGATCCAGGTCACTTGGTGTGTAAGAAGAGGGAACACTGAGATGTGCTCAGGGGACACCCAAGTGAAGAGGCAGCAACAGGATGCCCGTCTATAAGCTGAGTTGAGCACTTGCCCACACCTTGATCATGACCTTTGACCCCAGAACTGTGAGAGCCAAGAATTCCTGTCAGCTCAGGCCTCACCAGCTTGCCCACCCTCTCTTCTGACAGGGTCCCCACACACACCACTCTAACCCCCTTCGGCTTCTGTTCCCATTCTCACATGTTCACAATGCTTTCCTGCAAGAGAGAGTCCCCACCCTTCTTATTTGGGCACCCTATCTCCTGTTGATGGGGTGACACGATGGTCTTCCAGGACTTCGGGATCCGTTCTCCCCATACTGTAGTCTCCCACGAGACCTTGTTTGCTGGGATGTAAGGAGTATGTGTTTGATGGAGTCTCTGTTCTTCAATGTATGCATGTGAATATCACAGACTTCCTGAGCACCCGCCACTCACCAGAAGCCAGTCAGCTCCCATCACACCAGACACGGTTTCGAGAAAAACTTTAATAGAGTTAGGGCTATTTGTTTTCTTTATAAATCTAGGCACATCCACTTGGGGCGAAATCGTGACATTCAGGTAAATCAGAAAATCATGGCTTCTTTTATTACCAGTCATCCGAGAGCCTGAGCCATCTAGCTGCCTGTGCTCTGGGCACTTGAAACAAAAAGGATTGGAGTGTCTGGGGCAGAACCCTGCTCTTAAAAGTATGAGGCTTTCAGCTGGGACTCTCAGCATCTGGCTCCATTGATCTCCAAGCCTGGCATCCTCCTCCGGGGAGAGAAGATTTCAAATGGCAGAGAGGCAGGCTCAGATCTTCACTTTGTCCCGGAGCTGAGAGGTGTAAGGAAGGGGTGGGCTGGCTCCAAGCTCATTCACGCTCTACCCACCATAAGGCTGCGTGGTTCTTCTGCGTATAAATCAGAGTGCGGGAGCCTGGGAGTGGGGGTGGAAGTGCTGCGCTCAGAGCCTGCCATGAAGGCCTCCTCTGAAGACAGCAGCCTGTTTAGCAGCAACGGAGATCAAGTCTGGGTTAATTCTGGCCATGTCAAACAGGAAGCGGCACGTTTCAAGTGAGCAAAGCCAGCAATTTTTGTCAATTTTTAAAACCAAAATTCGGTCGTCTTAAAAAAATATTTTTATTTACTTATTTGAAAGGAGAGAGAAAAAATGGGCACACCATGCTTTATAGCAACTGCAAACACACTTTAGACAGATGTGCCACTTTGTGGGTACTGGGGAATTAATGCCAGGCCATTAGGCTTTGCAAGCAAGCACCTCAATGGCTAAACTATCTCTCCAGCCCCCAAATTCAGTGGTTTTTAAGACCTTCGGTTTTTAAAATTTAAGTTGCCTGGATAGGGTCAGGCAGCAGGTATTACATTGCTAAGAAACCTTGAAGTGCAGAGCCCTTCTCTGTCTGAGGTCAGTTTGTATGTAATTTTGAATGTTTTAGGAGATTGTGGAACACAGAACACAATCCCACCGCGAATTATTTCAAAGGTCTTCATGACTATAGTTCATGTCATGTGGATTGTGGTGTGGGTCATGCTTCGTTGACACGTACAGAAATGACACAGTCATGTGTCACTCAACAATGGGAATAAGTACTGAGAAGTGTGTTGCTAGGTGATTTCAATCTCACAGGAGCACCTAGAACATACACACACAGACTGAGATGGAGGGGGGCAGTCACATGAAGTGGGCGAGAGAGAGAGAGAGAGAGAGAGAGAGAGAGAGAGAGAGAGAGAGAGAGAGAGAGAGAGGAGTGTTCCAGAGGACAATCTCCCATATTGTTCCTCAGGAATGTTGTCCATCTCTTTTTCAGACTGGATCTCTCATTAGCCTGGGGCTTGCCAATTAGACTAGACTTGTTGGCACGAAAGTCCCAGGGATCTGCCTGGCTCCACCACCCTGGCTCTGGGATTACAGATGTACCCCACCACAACCACCTTTTTATGTTGGTGTTGGCGATCAAACTCAGGTCCTTATGTTTGCATGGAAAGGATTGTACTAAGCTATCTTTCCATCCCCAAGATGGCTTCTTGCTGCAATCGTGAGGTGTATGAGGCTGATGCTGGAGTTATATAGTATCTGTCTGACAAGAGAGAGAGAGAGAGAGAGAGAGAGAGAGAGAGAGAGAGAATGTATGTGATATGTTCGAGTAGTCCAGGCACACATATGCCACCATGCTCAGATGGTGGTCAGAAGACAACTTGGGTGTCAGTTCTTCCCGTCCACCTTGTTGGAGGCAGTCATGCACTGTACACCTCCATGTTTGCCAGGCTAGCTGGCCCTCGAGTTTCTGGGAGATTCTTCTCTATCTGCCTTCCTTCTTGCTAAAGGCACACTGGGCTTACAAATAGATGCTCATTATACTGTCTGGCATTTTAAGAAAAACATTTATTTATTTTATTTGAGAGAAAGAGGCAGAGAGAGAAGGAGAGAGAGAGAGAGAGAGAGAGAGAGAGAGAGAGAGAGAGAGAGAGAGAGAGAATGGGTGCACCAGGGCTTCCAGCCACTGCAAAAGAATTCCAGATGCCTACACCACCTTGTGCATCTGGCTTATGTGATGAGTACTGGGGAATCGAACCCAGGTCCTTAAGCTTTGCCAGAAAGCACTTTAACTGCTGAACCATCTTTCTAGACCTGGTGTCTGGCTTTTATGTGGATTCTGGGAGTCTCAGGTACTTAAGATTGTTTTACATACTGAGCAAGTGGTTTATCTACTGAGTCATCTCCCGCCCAACAATTATATTGGAGTGTACTCTACTATAACATAAAGGGCTGGAGAGATGGCTCTGTGGTTAAGTGCACATTTTGCCCAAACATTAAGGACCCAAGAGGGCCTGAGACTTCCCAAGTTCAAATCTCCAGAGCCCACATAAACATCTGGGTACAATTATGCATATCTATAATCTTAGTCCCATGGAGAGCAGAGACCTGAGAGTTGTTAGAGCTCATGAAAAAAAGAACCAACAAGCTCCGGGGTTAGTAAGAGACTCCTGCTCACATGAGAACAGGAAGAAGGTTGGTAGAACAGGACAGCGGACTTTCTGCTCCAGTCACCACACACACACACACACACACACACACACACACACACACACACACACACACACAGGAAAGCACAGCCTGCTACAGGCAAGTGTGTAGGCCACCCCAAGGGCACTCACATGTGTGTGCACCACACACACACACTAGAATAAATGCTGATGAGAAATAAAGTATAGCAAACATGTTTTCTTGTCATCATGATTACTTATACACTGTGCAGTTGCATGTGTGTGGCACATCTGGCTGTTCCCCCATCACCACAAACACGTGAGGCATGCAGTGCATGACGTCTTGCGATGCCCACCACGTCACTAGCTGGAAGGAATTCTCCAGGTCCATTAGAATCTGTAACCACTGTGGTGTTTGTGGCTCCAGCTGACTGAAGGATAGTCGTGCAACATGCACTGTGGTTACATTGACTGCTTGGGGGTTGTTGGTCATGGTGTGAAAGCTGGATGTTGACCAGCCATGACCAAAGGATGACCTTCAGTTTTCATGCTTCTTAATATCCTGGGACCCTGAGAAAGAGCCCTGGTGGTGAAGGAGCAAGAGATGATGTCGCATGTTCCCTAGAGTGACACCTCAGAGAGCACCGTGGTTCCAGGCAGGACACAGTGTACGTTCCACAAGCTTCCAGGAAGAGGGAGTCACTGCAGGTGAGCTGGGGAGCAGTTAGGGCTAGGAAACACTTAGCTAACTGGAGCATATAGGCATTGAGTCCATATGGCTGACCATCTGTGCCCAGGTTGGAGCATTGCTCCTGGCATAGGATAGAACCGCAGCAAGTACTTATTGAAGTCAACTGGGAAAGGGGTAGTGTTGTGAAACCTGTGTATTGTAACTACAAGAAGTTAGCACCTTCATGAATTTTCCCTGCTACTGAGGATGTCAACCATAGCATGTTCCAGACTATAGTAAAGTTCCATTTCCAGACCACAGTAAAGCATTGTGGGAACCAAGCATCCAGGTGTCCATACCTAGCTGGCCGCAGGGCACCTGGAAACCTGTTAAAATCTCATAGTCTAGGCTCTTCTCCCTGGGTCAGAGATTCTGAAATTCCTTAGAAAGTTCCTGGCATGGCTGCAGTGACCCGCCAGGATAAAAGAATGACTTCTGATTGTCATACTTCATAATATCTAGACCAGGAGCTGGCTCTGGTTGATGCTTGGGTGAGGTAGCTACTGTGAGCTGCATGTGACTGCAAGCTCCCAGCTGTTAGTCAGTGTGCACTTGGTGTTGGCCTGGCTCTGTGTGTGCAGGCAGCATACAGTAGTGAGCAGGTGAGCCTAAGTCCTGTCTTCCTAGAACTTGCCTCTCCGTGGGGAGACAGACAGAACAGTGTGGCATGGATGGTGGGTGAGGCCCTTAGGAAGCTTTAAGAAGTAGGCAAGCATCACTGATTTGTGTAGATGGCCCAGGAGGACACCTCCATTTAGGGGCTCCGGGACAGAGGCCTGAAGAGGGCAGAGGAGATGTGTGGGAAAGTGAGTTCTAGGCAGAAAGAACCATCAGTGCAAAGACCCCAAGTAAGACATTAGCTTATGTATGTTGGGGGACCCCAAAGGAGGCCCATGGGACTGAACCACAGGGGGTGAATTGTGGGAGAAAGAGGCGAGAAAAGAAGTGGAGAGGGGTTGCTGTAAGTGGGAGCTCTGAGGCTGGAAGTGTATTAGGAGTATGGTTTGCAGAGTGTCAAGTTGAAATGCCTTCTGTGCTGAAGTTGAGCTTCCAGTAACAGCTAAACCTGCATCTGGGGTTCAAGCCAGGGGCTCCAGACAGTAAGTTTGAGAGTCCCCTGTGCAGGGGTGTCAGTTCCTTCATGGGATGAGACCAGAAAGGGAGTAGATGTGGATACAGCATGAGTCCTGGGACACCTCCAGCTCAGAGTTGGGGCAGCAGGGTGGCAAAGGGCCCCCCAGAAGGAGCAGCCAGAGGCAGGAGGAGAACCAGGATGTAGAAGAGTCCTGAAGTCCAGGGAAGCAAGGAGTGATGGATGATGCCAATCCATGATGGGTACAGGGAGAGACCTTTATTATTATCATTATTAGCAGAGCACATGGGGGTCTTCTTGGAGGAGAGAAGAGCTGTTTTCAAAGGGTGGTAGAGTTGACTGAAAGGGTGGGGAGAGGACTTGGAGCCCAAGGGCCAGCCAACTCTTTCCAAGGACTTCCTGTTAGGGAGAGCAGAGAAACCGGGCCATAGGTGGACAATGTCAGGGAGAGAAGGTCTGCGGTATTTCTCCTCTTAGGAAATGTGGCTTCTTGCTTGCAAGCAGGTAGGACTCATCCTGACAGAGGAGAGGACATGATGATGAAGAAGAGGTTGGGGTACAGGAAGTGGGTCCAGGGCACAGAACAAGGCCTAGAGCTGGGTATACATGGGAGATCTGTCTGTCTGGGCAACCGGTCAGATGTTATTCCACTGATGTGAGCTCTCTGTAGTGTGTGTTCACGGGTCTGCCAAGGTTTATATGTCTCCCCAGATCTTAGTTTCTCCCATTTTCAGAATGTTCTAGAAGATTTCCATATGATTCTTCTATACCATAATTAGGAAGACACCTGTATTTCACTGGTGTGGACTCCAAAGAGGATGTATCTGTCATCTCTCTTCTGGTTTAGTATTCTTTCAAAGTAATGGGATGTCGTAAAGATGTAGGAATCTGTGGAAACTTCATGCTTTTCCTGAAATGAATTTACTTAGAAGGGCTTTAAAAAAAAAACCTTTGAGCAGAGAATAATATCTTTGATCACCATAAGCCCATTAAAATGCTTAACAAAAAAAAAAGCATGAAAGACTTTTATGAACCTCACAGAAATAGCCTCTTTCTTAAATGGCTGGCCCGGAATTAGCGAAAGGCACATTGCTACGGCACCATTCTGCTGTGCAGAGAGGCAGCGAGCAGAAAGATGAACGTGAGATAGAGGCGTCCAGAGAGTGAGGTGCCAAGGTGTCAAGGCAGGTCACCACAGGCGCATGCAGATGAGCCAGGACTCTGGGGTAGTGGTGACAGAAAAAAATGGGTCTGCACAGAAGCGTTGCAAGCAGGTCTCCAAGAGATCTTGTCACAGCAGCATCGTTCACCATGACAAAGACGTCCATTGATGTTGAGTGGATTTAAAAATGTGCATCAGAGCGCCTGGGTTCAGACTGTTATAACAAAATGCCACAGCCAAGGTTTTTTTTCTATGAACATTATAAATTCATTTCTCACTGTTCTTGAGGCTGGAGATCCAAGAAGGAGGTGACAGTGTGGTCAGGTTCCAGTGAGGATGCTCTTCCAGGCCATTATTATTGCTGACTTCTTGTGTCCTCAGCTAGGTGGTCAGAGGATAAGACATTTCTCTGGGGGCTTCTTGTAGGGACATTGATCCTGTCCTGAGCAATCCAATCTTTGTGGTCTAATTACCTCTCACAGGTGTTATTGAAGACTAACATTTGAACACACTGGAATGTTCCAATCCTAAAAACAGAAGGACATTCAGACACCTGCTGCAACACAGATGAGCCCCGAGGCCATGGTGCTTCCAGAAATAAGCCAGTCATGGAATTCATGGGCTCCGCAGTGTCATCAGCTCATGGAAGGGTGGGGATTTCATGGGGACAGCGCTTCAGTTTCCAAGATCAGAAGTTCTGGAGGTGGGCAGGATGGTGGGTCCACAACAATGCAGAGCCAAGGGGGCAAGATGTATGTCATGTGTGTTTCACTGCAAGTCTTTATAATGACATCTTAGAATTACGCGTAGCAGGGCGTAATCCCCACGCCAGCAATGGAACATGATCCGGTGTGACAGCTGTGTGTGCTTTTCTTTTTTTTTATTTATGAAAATCATAACAGTATTTGAAGATTGAGAGCCAGGGCAAAGCTAATGGTATCTTTCTTTTTATTGAAAGTTTAGGTTTGAAGTGGCTTTTCAATGTGTGATGTGTGTGTACCCGAACGTGTGCATGTTTCCGGGGAGACCACAGGTTGCTATCCATTTCATGGTTTTTAATTTTTTTTTTAATTTTTGGAGACAGTTTCTCTTGCTGGAAGTAGACGAGTTATCCAGCAAGCCCTAGGGATCCCCTCGTCTCTGCCTCCCTAGCGCTGGGATTACAGGCGTGCACTTCCACACCCAGCATTTAATGTGTGTTCTGGAGATCCACACGTGGAGCAGTGTGCCCACTGACTGTCTCCTCGGCCCCACAGTTACTAACTCTTAAGCAAAAAGGGACATTTAGTGAAACTTCAGAAATACTTGGATGTTTACACCTTTAAGGAGATAAGCTCCTTTAGAAAATAAGCAAAAAGAGAATTTTTAGGTGCAAATGACATCACCTAAAATCCCTAGGAATTTGTCGTGGGCTCTTGGGGACTTGGGGCCGCTGAGAGGGGTTCTCACTGTCTCCTGGGAAGGCGATGCTAGCTAACCTGCTGGTGGTAGAAATGTATTCTACTTGTCCCCTCACCCACTGCTACCTAGCTGTGAGGACAAAGTGTCTTTTAAAGTTTACTTTCTTTCCCATGGTTTAGTATGGACTTTCTTTTCTATGGGAAAAGACTCCTGTTTTTGTTGGCATCTGTGAATGCAGCCAGCCTTGTGACTGAGGCACCTGACTGCAGAGTTGTCCTTTGTCCCTGTTCCTTAATCAGTAGGATCACTTCCTGCTGGGGGCAGAGTGTAACCTCAGAGGCTCAGGAAAGCTCCAAAGCCCCAAGGGGTCCTCCAGAGAAAGGTCTCCTTGTTTTCTTTGGCCCTCGCCTTCCCCAGGAGGGGAACAAGGGACCAGACAAGCAGCAGGAAGCATCCAGCCCTCCTTCACTTAGAGGCCCCATCGCAAGGATGGGTCGTTTTCTGCATTCTCAGCTCTCCCCTGGGAAGCTTGGTGGCCACAAGGCTCCTCACAGCATCTCCCCTTTCTGGTCATGTCCAAGAGGCAGAGCAGGCCCTAAGTGCAATGGTGACCGGCTCTTGAGTGTAGCCCTGACCAGACAGCCCTGAACCCATCCATGTTCCCAGGACCTCAAGGCCTTGTCTGTTGCCTAGGGGAAATTGGCTTCCAATGGTCAGCTCCTACTCCCAGCATCCTAAGGGGATAAAGGGAGCCTTAGGATGGGCCAAAAAGGACTGTTTTTATTTCTTTGAAAACTGAGGCTAACTCAGTCTCCACCTAGGTTATTTCTGGGTGTGCACTCAAGACCCATCTCTGGAAATGAAAACACCGAAGCTCTGGCCTATTGAGGTGAAGGTGGAGGGGGGAGAAGGCGGAGGGCAGTGGAGGAGAGCTTGTGTAATCCCCATCCATTCCAAGGGGGGAAATAGGTCTGCAGCTCTCCACTCATGGGAGGGAGGCTTCCCAGGGGTTCAGCTATCCATAGGTCCCAAATATCCCCCCTTGGCTTAGCAGTGGTGAGTTTTTGAAACTTTATTTTTTAAATTTTTTTTGAAAATCAATTTGATTGGTCCCTTTCAGTGTACATTGGTATCCGCACAGAGTTGTAAAGCAGAGTCATTTTCCAAACAATTTCATCATCCAGAAGAGAAACTCCACAGTAGGAGTCACTTCTCATGTCTCCAGGAGATCCAGGTTGGGTAGACACCCCAGGGACTGGAGTGGGGAAAGAAAGGAGGCAAGTCTACACATGGTGGAAAGGCTGCTAAGGATGGGGTGTCTGCCCTGCCATCCTACCCTGAATATGTCCTCCCAAAAAAAGTTTTGGGTTCCACACCCAGGTGTCACCCAGCAGGAAAGAAGCCACTACAGTTGACCTGTGAGGCAGAAAAGGAGCTCAGTGAGCAGCACCCCCAAGTCAGAGTCATTGTGATAGACCCCAGAACTCACCACAACCCCCAAGAGGGTATCCAACATACTAATGCTGACATAGGAGTTCAAATGAACTGTCCTTAAGTCTCCTGGGCAAGATCCATCTGTCCATCCATCCCTTTGTCCATCAAGCCTCTATGGAGGCCTCACTGTGTGCTGGCCCTGTGCTTAGGGCTAAAGATAGGAAGCCACCAGTCTGGAGGAATGGAAAAGAAGAGAGAAGAGGGAAACAGTTTTACAAATGTGCTGTCATTAGGCAGTCAAGACACATAGGCTCACAGGGTAAAGAAAGTGAACTGGCCAAGCCAGGGCTGCAGGGAATTAGGTAACCACTGGCTGGAGTGGAGAAAAAAGCAGACATCTAGTGCTTGGGCTGTGTGTTCAGAGAAGGAACTCCACTATGCTTCTGGAGCACCCAGCCGTGGGTGGGCACTTCCCATGGGCGCTTCCCACACAAAGGCTCTGCAGCATGGTCACATCCATCCCATCCTGCCTGCTGCAAGATGAGCCTGTGGTAAGTATGAGAGGACTGCCGAATGCAGCATACTAGCCCTGTCCCTGCCCCTGCTCCTGCCCCTCCACGTTATCCCACAGAACAGGAGAGCACCAAGGTTTGGAGAGGGCATGTAGACCTCAGGGATTACACAGCTAGTAAGCTGGGATTCAAGTCCAGGCTTAATAGCCCCAGACCAGTGTTTGCTCATTCAATACCCTTCCTTCCTTCCTTCCTTCCTTCCTTCCTTCCTTCCTTCCTTCCTTCCTTCCTTCCTTCCTTTCTCTTTCTTGTTATGTGTATTATTTTGATGTGTGGTGAATGTATATGCATGCATGTGTGCGCAGATGTACACACCCCATGTGCACACATACAGAGGCCAGAGGAGGAAACCAGGTATCCTCCTCTATTCCCCTTTCATCCTGTTTCCTTGAGATAGGGTCTCTCACTGTGGTGATCAAATATAAAATGACCCTCATAGGCTTGTTTGAATGCGTAATCCCCAGCTGTTAGTGCTGTTCTGAAAGGTTTTGGAACCTTTAGAAAGTGAAGCCTTAGCGAGTGTGATGGCGCACTCCTTTAATCCCAGCACTCGGAATGCAGAGGTAGGAGGATTGCTGTGAGTTCAAGGCCACCCTGAGTCTACATAGTGAATTCCAGGTCAGCCTGGACTAGAGTGAGACACTATCTCGAAAAACCAAAAAAAGAAAAAAAAAAAGAAAGTGAAGCCTTTGCTGGAGGAAGTGTGTCACTGAGGACAGTCCTTGAACTGGCCTTGTTACAGCCTGCACCTGCCACCTGCTGCTGTGTTCTCTCTCTCTCTCTCTCTCTCTCTCTCTCTCTCTCTCTCTCTCTCTCTCTCTCTCTCTCTCTCTGTCCCCTCTCTGATGCTGTTATGATGTGACACAGGCTTCCTGCTCCCACCATGCTGTCCCACCATGATGGATTCTACACTCTGGAACCATAAGCCAAAATAACATCTTCCATAAGCTGCTTCTGGTTGGGTATTTTGACCCAGAGTTTATCATCCTTAGGCTAGACTGCCTGACCAATGAGCCCCAGAGAACCTCATGAAGGCCCACGGAGCCCCAGAAATCCTCTACCTCTGCCCCCTTGGTGCTGGGGTTACAGGTTTTCATGAGCCCACCCAGTATTTGGTGTGACTGCTAGGGACTGAACTCAGAGTCTTGTGTTTGTAGAGCACCCTTATCCACTGAGCCCTCTCCACAGCGTCAACTCGGCTTTCTTTTATAGAACATTTATGAGGCATTGTACTCCAGGGTCAAGGCTAAAAAATGAACTTAGCCTGTCTGTGACTCCTATATAAGTGGTTGTATTTCAACACCTGTGAGTTTGGTATAAACCATCACCCACCCTAGAAATTTGTCCACAGCCAGGATTAATTGATTCAAAGGTTTCCAAACTCAGGGGTGACCTCCTTCCCCTCTGTTGCCCCCACCCACCAGCAAGGGGGTCTCAGCTGCAAGTGTAGCAGCAGCTCTGTGTCCAGGATTCTAGCGTGGGCTTTGAGCTACCCCTTAGATTCTTAGATCGGGGGCTTTCTACACTTTGTGTCTGCTCTCTGTCCCAGCTTCTGCATCCAGGCATCCCATAGATCGCTGGCAGCTGAGCCACTGGCTCAGCAGTGGGAGCTCCGCACATCTCTCCACACAGGCCTTTCTCGCAGAACCCCGGGCTGCAAGTGTGAAATGGCCCACACACGCCCACATGCATCTTACAGCTGGAATGAATTGCATAGTCAGCTTCCTCTTAGCCAAGTTCAGCAATAACATCTGTTGATGTTAAGTGGCACTCTTGGAAAACCATCTTTTTTTTTCCCCTCCTTAATAAGACAAAAAAAAAAAAAAACTTAATTTGAGATTGTGGTGAAATGGCACGTGGCAATTATTTTTGCTTTCTTCAACAAGATGTGTTTAAGTCAGTGGGATTCATTTCCAGAAATGGAGTGCTGGAAGAACTCGATGAAGAAAATCGGTGCTAGAATCACATGTAATGAGTGTGGGCAAACAGCCTGAGTAGTGGGGTGGGGCAGGGAAGCTGGGGAGGGTGCTGTGGGCTGGGCTCCCTGGCAGATTCCAGCAGATGGGCTGCTAATGCAATTGGGTACTGTTGCGTTAAATGAGCCATTATTTAAATTATCTGCAGCATCCTGCACTCCCTGTCTGTTAACCTGCTGGGAAAGAGCTGGTGATATCTGAGAAATCTCAGGCTCCTCGCTAACTAGATGGATCACCCAGATTTTCCCCTTAATGCCACATTTTACCTTATTGCAGCAATTAGCAAGTGCTTTTTCGAGGATTATTGCCCAATGCGTCAACTGATGATTAGGACGGATGATGGCAGAAAGGCACTGTCTGTGTGTCTGTGTGTGGGCTCAGGTGGGGCTGCTGACACACAGCACTGTTAGAGATTCCAGAAGAAAAAGCCTATAGCTTTTACTTTCTTTCCGTAAATATTTGTTTGAGAGAGGAGAGAGAGAGAGAGAGAGAGAGAGAGAGAGAGAGAAGAAGAAGAAGAAGAAGAAGAAGAAGAAGAAGAAGAAGAAGAAGAAGAAGAAGAAGAAGAAGAAGAAAAAGAAGAAGGAAGAAGAAGAAGAAGAAGAAGAAGAAGAAGAAGAAGAAGAAGAGGAGGAGGAGGAGGAGGAAGAATGGGCACGCCAGGGCCTCATGCAGTTGCAAACAAACTCCACAGACACATGCACCACTATGTGTAGCTGCCTTTACATGGGTACTGTGGAATCAAACTTGGGCCAGAAGGCTTTGCAAGCAAGCGCCTTTAACCGCTAAGCCATTTCTTCAGCTTAGATGATCGCATTTTCACCTCTTTCTTGCAGTATCTGTCATCTAGTCTTTGCCTCTCAGTGCTTGTGTGGGCCCCAGGCACTGTCCAGGGTTCTTGGGATACAGGATGAGCCCCACATGTGATCAGGAAGGGTGCCTGCTCTGGGGCTATCACCTGGAGAAATCAGTTTCCAGTGGGAACACAATGCACCAGGTAGGGCCAGGGGATAGGTATCCATGGCAGAGAAGGCAGGACTGTGAGGGAGAAGCATTTCTGAAGCATCATGGAGGTCTGGTGTTGCTGCGGGCCAGGCCAGCAGAGGGGTTAGCAGGGGACGATGGATTTAGAGCGCTGTGGTCACTGGGGAGCTTGGCTGGGTGTGGACATGCATCAGAGACCCTGTCTCGGCAGCACGTTGTGGAAAGAAATGAGAGGAGGTATTAATTCAAGGTCCCTGCTCACTTGGGGTGCTTGGACATGAACGAGGAAAAGATGGAGGGAGCTATGTTAGCTTGCTTGTTTCCTGCAGGCTACCTTCAAAAATCTCTCAGTGTGGATCACAGCTGTTAAGGAAGATGCTGGTGGGTGTGTCATTCTTTCCTGCTAGATCCTCAGTCTTCAAGGGCTGGAACCCCTGCCCTTCCCTGTCTCCCTGCCCCAAGCTTGATTCAGCAAGTGTCTACAACTACCTGGAGCCTTTGCCATAAGATGGCGGTGGTGGTGGGCCACAGTGGGTTAAAGCCAATGATCATCAGAGTAGTAGACCCAGCTCCTCGAGAAGACAGGAACTCCCTTCTCACTACTGTGTTCTGGACCAAACAGCATGTGAGTTCTGCAGCTGCTTCTTCCTATGGGACAGAAGGTGGGAACAGGAGGTGGAGCTCTGGATCTTGTTGGGTCTTTCCACTTCTCCAAGGCCTTTCTGTTTTTCTTCCTTACAAAACAGGAAGACTGGGCTGGAGAGATTGCTCAGTGGTTAAGGCAATTGCATGCAAAATCTAACAACCCAAGTTCGACTCCCCAGTACCCATGTAAAGCCAGATGCACAGTGGTGCATGCATCTGGAGTTTGCTTGCTGCAGACCCTGACACACCCATTCTCTCTGCATGCAAATAAATAAATAAAATAAAACAGGAAGACCATGATACCATTGTCATGCATGTCTCAATCATTGTAGATTGTGCTTTGAGAGTTCCACCCTTCCCTGAGTTTGAGACTATGTATGTGTCCCTTCCGGTGGCTGTGTGGTGTGGTGTGGTGCGTGTGTATAAGTTACCTTCTCATTGCTGGCACAGAACACTCAGCCAGAAGCAGCTGATGGAAGAAAAGGTTGATGTCCAGCTTACAGTTTCAAGAAAAAGCTTCATGATGGCAGGGAGAGCATAGCAGGAGCAGACAGCCGGCATCACATGGTCACATCAGCAGGAAGGAAGTAGCCAGAGTGAGATAGTGTGGCAATCAGAGCTGGGCTGTTACACCACGAAGCCTCCAGCAAAACTCTACCTCTTAAAGCCTCCAGAACCTTCTTCCCAAACAGCGCCACCAACTGGGTACTAAGTGTTCATGATGCTATAAGGGAACATTTTACATTCAAACCACCACAGCATGCATGTGTCTGTCCATATGAGCACATATACATGACCTTAAATCCAAAAAAGCCAGCCATAGCATTAGAAAGTCCTTCTAAGGAAGCAGAATGTGACACACGGAGGTGGAGAGGTGAAGCTTGAGGAAGAACCCTTGTTTGAACTTCCAGTTGTTCAGAGTACCTGCTGTGCCATGTTCAAGGCAAGCTGTGATGTTTTTGCTATGCAGTAGAGATCACTTGCACAAGGGGACGATCGTCTCTGGAAAAATTCCACATGAATGATGTTCATTTCCAATGTCTCCCTCCACCCAGATAATTCTGTTGGTGTGTCTCAGCTGCTCAGACAGGTTCCGTGAGATTCAACCTGCACATGTCCTGGCTCTTATGGGGAATTTTGTATTAGTTACGTTCTCATTTCTGTGATGAAATGTCTGATAGGAGCAACTTAAGGGAGGAGAAGTTATTTTTTTGTTTGTGTATATGTATGCATGCATGCTTAAATTTGTGTTGGTATACATTCGTGTGAATTTACATGTATTATGCATGCATGTTGAGGCTGAGGTTGGCATGGGGTATCTAACTCTCTGGATCTCTGAGGCTGGGTCTTTCACTTGCTCGCTGATTTGGTTAATCTAGCTAGCCAACTTTCCCGGGGCGTCCTGTCTCCATCTCCAAAGCAATAGGATCACAAGTGAACCACGGCACCCACCCCACATTTATGTGGGTGCTGGGAATCCAAACTCAGTCTTTACACTAGGGAAACAAGTGCTTTATCCACTGAGCCATCTCCCTAGCCTCCAGAAGAAACTAATTCCACCCCCAGTTTTAAGTTTATTATCCATCATGGCAGGTAAGGGATGGTGGCTTGTAGCGGTTTGGTCTGCTTTGGTGGCAGTGGTGGGCAGAAAGCAGAGATCTCAAGTGAGAAGTAAGTTAGGCTATAACTCAAACCCCTAGTGGCCTAGGTCACCTAGTAAGACCTAAGACCCATAGAGTTCTGCACCCTCCCAAAACAGT
This sequence comes from Zapus hudsonius, assembly GCA_004024765.1. Classification (NCBI taxonomy): domain Eukaryota; kingdom Metazoa; phylum Chordata; class Mammalia; order Rodentia; family Dipodidae; genus Zapus; species Zapus hudsonius. The sequence continues at coordinate 20,880 of PVHP010018646.1, forward strand.
GCCATGAGCTGGAGACCAAGTGTTCAACACATGAGCCTATGGGAGACATTTCACATCACTTGGGGCACTCTCTCTCCTCCAGTGGTATTCTCCTGGGTCAGTCATGCCTTGGACTGGCAGGAGGTGGTGACCTGTTTGTGCAGCCACACCTCTGAATTGAGTTGTCTTTGAAAACTGCCTTCTGCTGATCTTCCAGTGAAAGCATGGAAGCGCCAAAGGCCGGAGCCAAAGAAATGGTCGGTGCACCATAATGCAGTCTTTGTTTGGACTGACTTCCTCTGCACTTGTGTTCTGCTTCTGCAAGGGAGTAAGGGACAGAAGCAAGGATGGGGACAGGAAAGGGCTGTATTCATGGGATGCTGTGGAGGCTGGGAGGAATTTCAGACCCTGGAAAGAAGGGTGGAATGTCTACAGAGAAGTCCTCAATCACTGGGACTATTGTACGGGGGACAATGGTCTGGATGCTGCCTTGTCCAGGCTGCAGCATGCAGGAATGGTCAGGGTGGACATGGGGTGCCAGGCTGCCTGGCAGCACACAGAGACAGTGCGATGCCAGGGCAGCCTGGCATTTCACACATACCCTGCTGACTCTTGGGTGCTCGTTTGCCAGCAAGGCCCAGAAAAGTGCCTTGTGTGACGGCTGCTTCCTAGCCTAACAATGGACGTGGGAGGATGACTGTTCCTGTTTTGGAATCTGTGGCTTTTATCATCTGTGACTTTTAATGGCCAGCAGAATAGATCTCGCTGTAGTGCTGCTGGATTTTGTTTTTAGGGTGACGAATGTCTCTTGGCTAATAGGCTCTCCTTCAGATGTCTGACATTCTCTGGTTTTCCTCAAGAAAGAATCCTGAGTGGTTTGGGGTTTGGTTTCTTTCTCTTCATCCTTCATCTCTCTATCCTCTTCACCCAAACAACTTCAAAGCTCCCCCAGGAACCATTTAAATCCAGACACCAAGTGGGATTCCAGGTTACACGGGTTACACATGCCCACCGTTGCAGCATTGGTGGGTTTCTGTGGGCAGGCACAGGTCTTGGCGCACTGGACAGGTTGTATTTGAGGGCGTTGACTTTTCCACGTATACCATATGGGTGAATTTCATTCCTACATCACCCCTAAGCAAAGAGCAGGACACAGAAGCCAGCTCCGGAGGCAGTGAACAGGCTCAGAAGCATGCCAGATGAGGTGACGGATGTCAAAGCAAGCCACAGCAGCTTGGTCAGGAATAGGCAAGCAAAATTCCTGGGAAAATAATCTCCCTTGCTGGTCCTGATGAGAGACAGCAAAGACCCTCGCCCCTCATGAGCCTCTCAGGAAAGCTCAGCCCTGCCCACACTGGATTTTGGACTTCTGCCTTCCAGCACTGTGAGAGAATGGATGTGTACTGCTTTAAGCCACCTGGTTCATGGGAACTTGCAATGGCAGCCAACGGGAAGTTAAGCCCCACAACTTAGGAGAACTGAACCAGACCCGCCTAGGTTAAGATGTATTGATGAAGCCAAGGAGCTTTGCGGCTAGGAGAAGAATTCTTCTGGTAATGGAGGAGAAAAAGAAAATCACTTGTGATGAGGGAAATAAACAGGTCTCAGATGTCTTCACAAGAGCTCAGTGTTGAAAGACACCAGAGGGTTAGCGATAGAGGGGGGAGATCAAGGAAACACTCAAGAGTTGAAAACCCAGGCAAATCGTTCTTCCAGTGTAAAGGCCTTGGCAAGGCACCTGGGCACCCATCCTGAGGTGGGCGGGGCCGAGCTTCCTGTTTGAGGACCTCAGGACAAGGGACAAAAGCTGGCCATTTGAGCTGACTCCTGGGACTGGCAGACGGTGGTGAGCCTGAGTCCTTACATAATAACTAAATAACTGTGTGAAATACTGTTGTCAAAAGTAAACCCTGAGAGAGGCTGGGGAGATGGCTCAGTGAGTAAAGAGCCGCTCAAGCATGAGGACGTGAGTTCAAATCCCCAGCACCACGTAGAATGCTGGGTTTGGTAACAGGAGCTTGAAATCCACAATGCTGAGGAGGCAGAGACAAGGAATCCTGCTGTGCTAATGTAGCCAAATAGATGAGCTCAGGGTTCTGTGTGAAATCTTATTTCAAAGAATAAGGTGGAGGATGACTCAGGGAGCTGAGCGGAAGACGGGGTGGAAAGAATGTAAGAGCCATGGTGGGGAGAATATCCAGAGACATTGCCCCCCTCAGCGACAACACACAAAGTGGGGGAGAACCTGGCTCCCTCCTGTGTAACCCCCTACCCAATGGACTGATCCAGTATGCCCACCGAGGAGGATATCCAGTGAATAGGGGACAGGGAAGAGGGAAATGGGGATACCAACATAATATTTATTATACAATATATCTAATTTTGGATGATAAAGATATCAATTTAAAAAAAAATAAGGTGGAGGGTTGGAGACATGGCCCAGCAGTTAAAGCACTTGCCTTCAAAGCCTAATAACCTGAGTTCAGTTCCGCAGTTCCCATGTAAAGCCAGGTGCACAAAGTGGCACATGCATCTGGAGTTCGTTTGCAGCAGCTGAAGGTCATGTTGTGTCCATTCTCTCCCTCCCTCGTCCTCTCTCTCTCTCTCTCTCTCTCTCTCTCTCTCTCTCTCTCTCTCTCTCTCTCCCTGCTTATAAATATTTTTTTAAAGAATAAGATGGAAAGTGGCCTTGGACATCAATCTCTGACCTCTGCAGGCATACACAAATATGGACCTTTGCCTATATATACTTGGGCCAACATGCATACAATCATGTGCATACATATGCACATGTATATGTGCGCGCGCGCGCACACACACAAGTAAACACTGAGGATGTGCAAACAATAGTATCTGGAGTGGTTGTTGGGGCAGAGAACTGCAGCAATTTAAAACATCCGTCTCCTCACCCTCTTTAATGGAAAATGATACTGAGAGATAATAGGTTAAAAAATATAAGCAAGTCCATTTAAAAAATCTTAAATGCACTATGTAAATTAATTTTTAATGGAACTAAAAATAACAGGATACCCTATATTCATTGCTTTTCTCATTGCTGTGACCAGGACCTGACATAAGCAATGTAAGGGAAGGGAGGGTTATTTGGGCTCATGGTTTTAAAGGTTATAGTCCGTCAGGGCCAGAAAGGCATGGTGAAGTTCATGGTAGTGGGTAAGGAAGCTGAGAGCTTGGGCTGGAAGTGGAGCCAAGCTATGACTCAAAGCACCCCACTTCCAGTCACAACTCCTGCCTCAGAGGTTCCACGACTTCCCAAGACAGCACGACAGCTGGGACCAAGTGTTCGAATACATGACCTGTAAAGGGACATTTCACACTCAAGCCCCAACAGACGCTTCTCCCCATCTCTCTCTGCCTTGCAACACTGCTTTCTCCTTCCCAACATCTTGAGTTTTTAGAAGTGTGATAATTTTGCCAGATTTCAGAGTGAGGAGCCCATGAATACACCCTAGGGTGCTAATCAAAAAGGAGGCTAAAGGGTACCACACAAAGTTATAAAGAAGATAATAACTAAAAGAATTTAATGCATAATAGGAGGGAAATGATGGCCTCAAAATAGAAGAGAGAGTAGTTGGAAAGAAGGAATTCAGTGGAGGGGGGACTTGGAAGGAAGAAAAGGGAAGGTAGGGGAGGGGATTATGATCATGGTATATATTTTATATTTGGAAGTTGTCAACAAGAGTTCAAAAAGAATTTAAAAGTAGGCATAAAGTTGACAAACTACCACAGGAGTTCTTAAGGAAGTCTGTGCAGTAAAGATCCAAAATACAAAGGAAGAACCATCAGGGCAAAATGAAGTGATAGGGTTAGGGGAATGGACGCAAGTAGGTACGGAGGGATAAATATATCTCTTAAAAGAATTCAAGTTGATGGGGGCGGGTTAAAAACCATCACAGCAATTCTGATATGCATCTCCCCATGTTGTGGTGACCTCTGAACATGTAGGCGTCTGTATTTATGAGTGGGGAAAGGAGGGAACCCATCCCTGCAGGAAGATCTGGTTCAGCCAGGTGGACCTGCAATCCAACTTCTCCACATCCTTTGACCTGGTGTCAAGTATTTGAAACAGGTGAGAATTTCTCAACATCCGCCTGTTCCTCTGTGGGGAATCTCAGTATAGTCAGTCCCTTGTGTCTGTTCAAGATCTAAACCATTGACTGAAAATGTGAAAAAAAAATTGTGCTTATGTTGAACATGAATGGATTTCTTCAGGAAATCGGAGTTTTTGTATCTTTATTTGAGTGTGAGCCTATCAAAACTCACTAGCTGGACATTGCTCTCTTTTTTTTGCTTTTGCTTTTTTATTTGTTTGTGACAAACTGTCACTATGTAGCTCAGACTGGCCTCCAACCCATGATCCTCCTCCTCCCCCAGCCTCCTTAATGTTGGAAGTATAGCCATGTGCCCACCACTCCCACCACAACCTTGAATTTTAATGTACAAAAAAATTATACTTCAATAAAGCTTTAAAAAGACACCTGCGACAGGTGCCTCCAGGTGCTCTATTGGGAGATGAAAGGACACCACCTGCCAGGGGAGACTATGAAGGTCCCTAGAGGAACAGTGAATCTGATTTTTAGGAAAATATTTAGAAAGGCAAGAAGAAGGTTGTGTGAGTTACTTACTCACTGCTGAGACAAAATACCTGACCAGAATTAGTTTAAGGGAGGAAAGGTTTATTTCAGCATATAGTTCTGGGTTACAGTCAATTGTGGGGAAAGCAGGGTGGCAGGAGCTTGAGGCGGCTGGTCACAGGAAGAAGAGAGGGATAAATTCTGGTGTTCAGCCAGCTCTCTCCTTTTATACAGTCCAGGACCCTGGCCTATGGAATGCTGCTGCCCACAGTTTCAAAGTGGGTCTTCCCAGTTTAATTAATCAAGATAATTCCTCACAGGCTTCCCAGAGGCTAACCATCTAAATAACCTTTCATAGGCATGACAAGATGTTCATTTCTGGGCTGGAGAAATGGCTCAGTGGTTAAAGGTGCTTGCTTACAAAGTCGGACAGCCTGGGTTCAATACCCACATACAGCCAGATGCACAAAGTGGCACATGCATCTGGAATTCAGTTACAGTGATAAGAGGCCCTTGTGCATCCATTTTACCTCTCCTTACAATGTGTGTGTGTGTGTGTGTGTGTGTGTGTAGCTTATTTCCTAGGTTACTCTAGGTTCTGTCAAGTTAACAGTCATTATAACCCATTACAAAGATATTTCCAATCAAAGATGAACCTGGGCAAATCCCAGAGGTGTCAGGGGACCAGGCCTTATTGGCAAGTACCAATGGCTGGAAACCCAGTCATTTAACAAAATAGTTGTGAAGGCTTGTTATGCACTTCTCCCATATCTGCTGCTTTCTGGGCTGTGTTCAGATTTTAATTATATAACAGCAATTCTCCCTAAATCAGTGGAAGGTTTTTGCCAACTGATAACTGTTGTGCTTGGTACCTATTCAAATAACCTGAAGTTCTCCATTTTTTTTTCTCCTCAAAAAAATAAAAGCTACAGATTCTTGTCGACACTGGGAGCAGTAACTTCGCGGTGGCAGGTGCCCCACATCCCTACATAGACTCCTACTTTGACTCAGAGAGGTAAGTTGAGCATTCTTCATAACTGCAAGGGCTGGATTTAAGGGTGTATCCTAGGTTGGCATACTCCAGAATGTTCTGGAACAAAATAGCCATTATGCTGTCCCATTTCAAGAGGAATGTGTGCATATGTTTGTGTGGCTGTACATGTTCTTGCACAGATGTGTGTGGACAATCACACACGTGCATACCTCACTCCAAGGGAGCTCTAGCAGGTTCTTTTAATAGCTTTGGTGTGTCCGCATGAACTCTGCCTTATGAAATTTCAAGTGCAACACAGAATCACTGATTACACTGAGTTACTCATGACCTTTTGGTATTTATTGTAACCCTTCTAGTTCCAGAGTCCAGGCCATGGATGGGGGACCATCATACAGGAGTGTGAGCCTGTCCAGGTCAGGGGCAGGGTGACCTCCCCAGCTGAGGGCATACATGCATAGACACCCACCTGCACATAGCTCTGTAGCTCAGAAGGGGTTTGGTTCAGAGGAGCCCTGTCTGTAGAAGGTATTTCTGGGACAGATGAAAGAGCAGGTGTCCTGAGGATAAGGCACTGAGGCCTGTATTGTGGGACTTTACTGGGAGACAGTTCCTACTTACCCCAATGGATGAGCAGCGAGTGACCAAAGATGTGACTATAAGTCCAGTTTCCTAAACCAGTGAGTGGAGTTATGTACAGAAGCATGGGTGAGGGGTTCCTTACAAAGCATGGGTGAGGGGTTGCTTACAGGAGCATGGCTGAGGGTTTCCTTATAGGAGCATGGCTGAGGGGCTCTTTATAGGAACATGAGCGGGGGTTCCTTACAGGAGCATGGGTGAGGGGTTCCTTACAGAGAACAGCTGAGGGTCACTTATAGAGCAAGGCTGAGGGGTGACTTATAGGAGCAAGGGTGACTCATTCAACAGCATTACCAGAAAGCCCACCACAGCATGGGTGACCCTCACATGAGTGGCATGGTTGGAGTTCTCTGCAGAAGGCTACACCATGTACAGTCCCCTCTCCACAGAAACGGCTCACTGCTTATATAAAACCTCGGGCAGGGCCTTTGGAGTCTTGTCTTTCAAAGCTTCCTGGGTCTTTTAAGTTTCTTAGTCTCCTGAGACAACCTAGACAACTTCCTCCCTCCAGGAGTTAACGTTTCAATCCCTAGTAAACAGCCTACAATGGGAGCACCACATTTCAGATTAGGGAGCAAAGGAAGAAAGGACTAGAACCCAATGCAGCACTGGCTGAAAATACAGCAATAGTTCCCAATAGTTCCCAACTTTGAGGAGACCTAGGTGGGATCTAGGGGGGAGCTCAGCACAGGAGGAGCCCTGGAATACACACCTCATCTGTGGCCTGGAAGCCTCTCTTAAACTGCACACATTCTTGTCATTTTTATGAAACTCAATCTTAAGCACAACAAAGCCAGTGAGTAAGCTGAGTAACAGAGGTTTGCTCCAAGGGTCATGAACTGTCTATAAAGTGACTGCAAATTCTTTTCATCTCTTCCTTTCTCACCTTCCCTATCCAAGGTCTTTTGTTCTAGGGTCTAAAGGGCAGCCTAGCTGAGGAAAAGGAGGCAGAAATAAAAGCTGGGCGCTTCTGAAGCTGCCAGGCAATTTATTATGGTGCGATGTCTTGCAGTGTGGGAAAGAAGCAGACAGAGGAAGCCACCTGTGTCTGTCCCACCCACACTGCATCTCGGGCATCACTGCCCAGCTGAAGTTGCTGTTTGCTGAAGAGTGGGAAGTGGGCACCAGTGCCAGGTGAAGCTTCATAGCGCTCCAGAGCAAAGGCTCTGGCCACACCCCCAATTTAGGACTTCTGAATGAATCCATGTACTGATAAGATGTCAAGGGGTTGATATTCCAGGTGTAACACCTGGAAAGTGATAATTATGGAGCCAAGGAGATTAAATGTGCCCAAAAATTGTCACCAGAACCACAAAGCTGTGTGTGGAATGCATGGTGTTTCTCTGTGTACCAGAGGAGTCAGGATAGTTTCGTTGCCCTTTTCCAATGAGTCTGGTGGTTCATCCAGTCACAGGATCCTGTTTGGCTCCCACCTTCTTCCCATTGTGAATTCTGCAAGCTCTGGACTGCTGTATCATGGAGCAGGACCCAGAGTGACTCCAGGCTTCTCCTGCTTCTCCCTGCCTCCTGGGAGGTCAAGAGCAGGACACTAGCCTGAGTTCCAAACCACCAGCCCAACACTTCTTTCCTATGACAAGTGCTTTGTAATGTCCCAAAGTGACATCACAAGGTATTATAACACATGTGATTCTGATGGCCCTGCGGTAACCCAGGCATTTGAGGCCTTCATATTCAGGGCTCCAGTCCTGAAACATTTGATCACAACATGATGCTGCAAATGGAAAATTCCACTCCCAATCTCATGAGATCGGTGCCAGTAGAATATAGTTACACTCAAAATGTTGTATAAAATAACCTTCAGGCCATGTGTGTAAGGTGTATGTGATGCATAAATGAATGTTGTTTACATTTGGGTCCCTCAACACATTTCACTGTGTATATGCGAATCTTCTAAAATTGGTACAAATTCTATTAAGCCTGGATAGGGAAAGAAAATTGGGTCATGCTAGAGAGGTACTCAGTACTCCAGTATTCAAGCACTGGATGACCAGCTAGGAGATGTGAAGAGGAGCCAGGGCCATGTGGACATGCCATGGTGCACCCCATGCAGGATGTGGGGTTGATGACTTGACCTCACATTCATAGCAGTTTGGGTAGCTGCTGAAATTTTCCAAAATGGTGAAGAATCATGGCAATTGAAGACAAGTAATTTTAAAAAATTCAAAAAGTGTCACCTGCTCACAGTTCATACACTAGTTACTGTCCAATGTGTATAAATCTGTATGTGATACTTAGGGAGTGTATTCCTAGCTTTGCTCATTGCTTTCACCAAATACCTGATGAGAAGCAGTTTAAGGAAGGGTTTGTTTTGACTTACAGTTCTAGGGAGTGCAGTCCATCATGGCACTGAAGGCACGTCAGTAGAAACAGGAGTCCAGTTGGAACAGGAAGTGGGGCTGGGCCGTAAAACCTCCAGGTGATGCACTTTCTCCAGTGAGGCTTCACCTCTTAAAGATCCCACAACCTTCTCACACCAGCTGGGGACCAAGTGTTCAAACACATGAGCCTATGGGGGGGCGGTATTTCCCATTCAACCCACAACAGAGCATATGAGACAGGTGTGTGCACCTGGGGCTCAGATGTACAAACAGCTTCCCTCCCTCGTGCATAGCCAGGACTTCAGGAAGTGGCGTGGGAAGATGCCAATGCCTGGTTCCTCACGATGCCCTACACCTAGAATAGCAGAATTCCTGGAGATGACCCATCAGCAACCAAAAACACCACCATTATTTCCCAAAATTGCTTCTCAAACTTGGGAGGGATAGTGGCTTCCCCTCTAGAAAGTATTCCTCTCTCAGAAAAGGCCGCCCCAACCCTGAGTTGTTTCCACTACCTGGCTCTAATCTAGAATGCGTTCTGTTTCCCACACCTCCTGGGAGGGGGTGAACTTAGCACACAGGGGCGGAAGGAACAGACTTGGAGCAGGTGCACAAATGTGATGGGGCAATTTTCTTCCTTATCACAGGTCTGTTGACATAGGAGTCAGTAGAAGGAAGCTGAAGTTGGGGTGGGATGGGCAGATACTGTGGCAGGTACATCCACACGTAGCATTGTGGTGGGAACTACTCGGCCAGAAGGCAAATATTTGGCAATCCTTCAACATCTTCATTGCCGGCTTCACAGAGGTCAGAGTGCACACATCTCCACCCAGGCATCCTTGGGATGTGCCCGTGCAGCCGTTGACTCCAAAACTGTGTACCCTGTCACTCAAGGTGTACACAGGATTAAGTTGACTGCAGGTAACTTGCATCTCTCTCACGGGCCTGTGGCTGTGTTCACTGATGGATAGGCTGTGTGTCTTCATTCAGGCTCCAGAAGGTCATGTTCACCTGCCTGGGTGTTGCTTGGTTTATTCAGACGGACTTTGTACCTCTCACCAAGTGTGTGGGGACAGGAGGACAGTGGCAGAAGGTTCCTTTTAGCTCCCCCTGGACTGTCTTCATCGATTAGTGGAATCTTCCAGGTTGTCCACTTTTCCCATGATGGATGAGTCTGTCTTTCTGCTAAGCCCACAAGCAAATATAGATGTCCCTTAGCTTTCTGACCACTCAGGTTTGGGATGTATCTCCCCTCTTGTGAGTAAAGAGAAAGAGAAATAGCAGAACACACTCAGGTTTCAGGAGAGCCCAAGACTTCCCTTTGTGGTTAGTTTTGCCAGGTCACCACTTCCTCCTGGCAAGAACTGGGGAAACATAAAGAAACTTGTTTTCCCTTGCAATTGGGAGGATAAGAATATTTGCTCTGAGTGTTCATAATGTAATATTAGTTTGTCTAATGCTGCTGACTGACATAAGCCATGTTCTAAGGTGTACTTTGAACCATAGCACTTGGAGAAGGCCAAGAGAGAAGTTTCTTCCCTTCTCGACTTTTGATAAATTCGTCTTTTCACAGACATGGCTCCCTGCCCTGTGATGTTTGGGATCTGTGTGGCTCACTGATCTCTTCGTTATAATAAGGCTCTGGGTTGGCTTTGTCAGCCTCTGATTCAAGCCCACAGTCTTTGGATATTTGGGTTTTGTGCTTCCTGGAGCATTGTACGGTAATTGGAAATATAGCTTGGGGTTCTTTGACGAGATTTCTTTGATTTAGAGAAGGAGACATCGGGCTGCTGTGAGTCATTTGTATGGTCTGTCTCTATCATAAGCCCTCTTTGCGAGTGTTGAATGCTCCAATGAACTACTAGGCAGCAGGTGGGGAAAGGGGTGAGTATTTGTTAACACACTTCTTTTTTAGCCAATAAAATTGCCTCCAATACATCGGCTTGATAAAGGTGCTGTAAGTGCCTCCTCTTATTATCTGTTATTCAGGAACCCAAACACGTTAAAATTCTAATGCTCTCCCAGACTCTTAGACTCCACCTGGGGTGAAGCCCACAGAGAAGTTGGAGCACTGAACCAATTTGTTTCCTGTACCCAGTGTCTGTCTGTAAGTGGTATTAGGGGCCTGGAGGGTCCTGGGTGAGTGGACTTTCAACCAGTGCTTCCCTACAAAGTGATGTCGGATCTTCCTGGCTGATGACATAGATAACTTCCCCAGCCTGCCTGTTGTTGGCCTGTCTGGAAGTGGCTGGCTTCTTCGGAGCCTGTGTACATCTGCAGGATGAGGGAGGGCATTGCACCACTAGAATGGAGTCAAGGTTCCCATCTGTTCAGCTCTGGTGACTTCCAGAATCACTAACTAGTTAGTCAGAGGGGTGTGTAGCCACCTACCAGGCCACCGAGCCACTTCCCAGGTAGATACCAAACTCTGCAGCGTGCAGATGAGCCCAGCCCTTGTGGGTACAGGTCAGCATTCCCTGAAATTGGTGGCTTGGGAGAGCCAGAGTTGACCCAGGGATGTGATGCTTTGAAGTCTGTCCTCCATCATGTTGTCCAGAAACAATGGCTGTTTTCTTTCGAGATAAGTTCTGCGGCTCTGTTCTCCTCTTCAACTGGCTTCACTTCTTAGTCCTGCTTTGCCTAAGCTCTGTTGGCAGAGGCAGAATGTCTTCCAACTCAGGTTCAAAGCATTTCCACCGCTATGAACAGACTTTCTGTTGGCCACCCACATCGCTGATTGATGGCTGTGCCTGACTGCCAGGATGCCAGGACGGACCTTGCCCACAAGAAGACCATCGGAGTTTTCACTAATGTGCAGAGCAGCCGAGAGCCAGAGCATTTCAGTGCCAAGAAGTAGGGTGTTTGGAGATGAAGATCTGGGGAGCTTTTTAATTTAAAGTGCTCGAAGCTATATGCTAATAACCCACGGAGTTGCTCATGATTCCTCCCAGGGCTTCAGTTAAAGGAACTCAGTGAGGATGAACCTAGGATTTTCTAGCCTTTTCTCTTGCATGATCTCAGACTGTGTTTTCTTCAATGGTGGCCCTGGATGGCTTGGAGCTATTTAAATTAATTAACACTAAGGGAAATTAAAGGTCAGCCCTCCTGTTAGACCATCATTGCATTTCACATTCAGTAGCTGCATTTGGCCTCTGTATTAGACATGGTGGTGATGCTTGGTCC